>PITA01004398.1:51839-124214 GCA_004023965.1 Spilogale gracilis
TCCCTGAGGGCAGGGCTGTGTCTTCCCCTCAGACTGGGGCTTCCTGAGGGCAGAGCTGTGTCTCCCCCTTCAGACTAGGGCTCCCTGAGGGTAGGGCTGTGTCTCCCCTCAAACTGGAGTTCCCTGAGGGCAGGGCTGTGTCTCCCCTCAAACTGGAGTTCCCTGAGGGCAGGGCTGTGTCTCCCCCTCAGACTGGGATCCCTGAGGGCAGGGCTGTGTCTCCCCTCAGACTGGGGCTCCCTGAGGGCAGGGCTGTGTCTTCCCCTCAGTCTGGGGCTCCCTGAGGGCAGGGCTGTGTCTCCCCCTTCAGACTAGGGCTCCCTGAAGGCAAGGCTGTGTCTCCCCTCAGACTGGATGTTCCTTAAGGGCAGGGTTGTGTCTCCCTTCAGACTGGTGCTCCCTAAGACAGAGTTGTGTCTCCTCCTCAAAATAGAGTTCTTCAAGTCAGAGACCTTGGAGAGCTATAGATTGGGCACTGTCCCCTCTTCTGTCCATCCCCTTTGGTTCCAAAGCCAAAGCTCTATGCAGGGACCTATTTCACTCATCTCCAAGTCTAGGTGCGTGCACCCCCTGAGGCCTTTTGCCTTCCTGAAAGGCCTGTAGCTGACACAGGCAGGCCTGTGGTGGGGCTGTTGCATAACAGCGGCCTGGCCGCAGGTTTCCGATGATTCAGCATTATAGCCTTCACAGGATTTCTGCAGGGCCAGACTCAGGACAGGGCTCCTTGGAATCAAGGAACAGGAGGTCCAAAGAGTCTGGCTCACCTGGGACTCTACCCTGTAACCCTGTCACACTGAGAAGGGGACACACTTCCTGGGACCCTCTGGCTGCCCTGGGCCTGAGTATAGGTACCTGGGCCTGGGTAGGGGTTCCAGCCTGGTGTCTGGCCGGGAGAGCCATCTTGCCATTGAGAGCCCCATTGTTGGGGCTATACACCCCTCCAGCAGGGTGTGTTCCAGGAGGAGAGGGGTCTGGTGGCCATCAAGGAACCCCAAGAGCCAGCCTGGGCTTGGGGGGCCAGCTTGGCAGTTCTTTTTCAAACCACTAGATGTCACTTCCATTTC
Organism: Spilogale gracilis; assembly: GCA_004023965.1. NCBI lineage: Eukaryota > Metazoa > Chordata > Mammalia > Carnivora > Mephitidae > Spilogale > Spilogale gracilis. Next base: position 52,904 of record PITA01004398.1, read on the forward strand.
AAAGGAACCCACTGGTTGGAATTTTCCCCAGTCAGGTGCCCCCATCGTCTTGGCGTCTTAAAGGCACACAGGCCATAGAACACTTTCTCCTGAGGACCCCAATGCTGGAGACCTGGATAGGAGCAGCCCCCAAGACTGAGCTGAAGCTTCCAGGAATTCCATAACCTCCCACCCCACCCCTGCAGAAAGCCCCAAGGGGCCGAGCCCCGTCTCCTCATCTCCCACCCACCTTATAAGTTATTATGGGGACGGAATGTCCTGAAACCAAAAATAAAGCACAGGGTCAAACTAATGCACGTACAATAGTCGGACAATACTTGTTCCCCTAATACACACCCCCAGAGATCCTACTCAGGGCCAAGAGATTCTGGATCCACCAGGGCTGTGATCCACCCCCCTGGCTTCAGACTATCAATATACTGGCCATGAATTCCTGGTGAGGAGAACTCTGAAGGGAGGTTTGAGGGACCCAGCTTTTCTCCACCCGCATCCCCAATATTCAATCGGCGTCTCTTAGGTGACTGGTACCAATCATAACAACTTGCAACATGCTTTCTTCCACCGTAGCCCCCCAACAACAGCCACAAGTTTAATATAATTTTAACTCCATTTCACAGATGGAGAAACAGAGTTGAGGAGAAGGTTATGAAAGAAATCTCTTTCCTGGAGTCTCTTGCTACGCTCACTTCATCTCCCTCAGTCAGAGCCCCACCAGGACACCAGGGGCCAGCTGGTGGGTTTTATCCACAGCTCAGGTGGCTGCTTAAAGACACATTCCCTTGAGCTCACTAATTAGCACCAGCTTCTATGCAGTGGTTTCCAAACTTAGTTGCACATTAGAATCACCTGGGGAACTTTTATAACTCCTGATGCCCAGGTCGCCCCCCATACCAGTGAATTCAAAATGGGGGAGCTGGAGTGAAAGCCACCATCAGAATGATTTTAAAGGCGTCTGGGAGGATCCAATGAGTAGCCAAGTTCAGGGAGTATTGCTTTAACCACCTTGCTCCCAGCCAACTGCCTGACCGCTGCGGATTTACCCAGAGGTCTGTGGGGGTGAGGAGTGTGGGCTGTGGTGCAGTTAGTGATGACTAGGCTTACATTTTATAAGAGGGTGCTCAGGAAGAAAGACCTCACCCTCTAGGCGGGCAGATAGTGTTACTTTCCTCCAGAGGCGGGACCGAAGCTCTGAGAAGTGAGGTCACTTGCCTGGGCCTCGGTTCCTAAGTTAGCAGAACTAGGCCTAAAACCTAGGTCTTTAGAGTTCTCTAACACATTCTGGGGCCCTCTGGAGTTCTCTAAACAGAGGCGCTGGTCTCTGAGGATAATGCCTCTGAGACAAGGTCAGCTTCTCCCAGAGCTGTTAGCTTAACACAAAGAAAACAATTTCCAGTCAGCATCTGACCCCTCACCCTGGCCACTGAGTGACAGCCAGTCATAACCACCACTGACCCTTTATCTCAACCACAGGCTCACTCCATCTTGGACACAGCTTGACCCCTAACCCTGACCACCACTGACCCCTAACTGAGACCACAGGCTGTCCTAACACTGGCCACTGTCGCACGAATGTTCAGCGTGGGTCAGAACACGCAGTGCTTGGAGGAGCCAGGCACAGTGGCATGAACTAGCTCTACATGTTATAATCACTAACAGTAACAGAATTGACACATGGAGGCCCGTGGACCAGACCGGAGGCAGAGGCGTATTTGTAGGCATGATTTCTTTTTCTTTTTTCATTCAATTTAATTAATTAATTTATTTTACAGAGAGAAACATAGCTAGAGAGGGAACACAAGCAGAGGGAGTGAGAGAGGGAGAAGCAGGCTTCCCGTGGAGCAGGGAGTCCGATGTGGGGCTCAATCCCGGGACTCTGGGATCATGACCTGAGCTGAAGGCAGACGCTTAACAACTGAGCCACCCAGGCGCCCCTGTAGGCATGATTTCTAAAAGGATCTGAAATATGACTCTTAACCACCAGCTAAGGTAGAAAGGCTTCCCCAAAGCTAGAAAACCTCCAGTCATTCCTCACACCTCCCTCCTTCTCTTCTCCGTGTACCCAAGGCTCACACTCCCCCACTGTGTGACCAAAGACACACACACACACACACACACACACACACACACACACACACCGTCATACTCACATATCTCCTTGCTCCTGCTGTCCCCAGGCTGGAATGCCCTCTGTCTCCCCATATCCATTCTCCAGGAACCCCCCAAGGCCTTGCCTCCCCAGAAAATCTATGAGGCCCACAGGGTCCCGTGATGTTCATGCTTACTGACACCCTCAGTAAGTATCACCAGGCCCAAGAGTGCAAATAGCACGCTGCTGAAGCCCCTTCACCAGGTGAGGAGGTCAGGGCCCACACAGCCACCGAAGGGAAGGTCAGATGGCAGCAGGGACGCTTGCCTACACATGCACTCCTGTACGCACACACTCACCGAGTGTGTTTATAGAGTTCAGAGCAACTGTAAACTTGGCTGGCTCTGGCTGCCCCCAGGAGAGGGAGAACCATAAACACCTCCTGCTCCAGCCAGTTCCCCCTACAAGGCAAGTCACCCCCCAGGATCTGGACGCCTCGTCATCTCAGGGAATGAGCCGTACCCATCCACTTTCTGCTCAGTGAATGACACCTACTCTCCTGTCCCCAACACAGGAAAAGGGTCCCTCCCAACACCCTGCTCCAGTCCTCCTGAGCTTTTGCCCCAGCTACTCCTACCCATGGGAATGCCTCATTGTTCTCTTCTTCCATGCAACCTGACCACCCTGAAAGGCTCATGTTAAGTCTTACCTCCTCTAAGACACTACCATTGATCTCCATCACACATAATAAATACTTTCCCAGAAGGGGCTTTAGGACCAAAAAAAAAAAAGCATCTGTGGAATAAAACCTAATATTTCAGTATTAGAAACTCATTCCTTTGGCTTAAAAATAGCTCTCTCCTCAGGAAGAGTCACTGAGTAATTATTGTAGATGTGCCCCATCAGAAGCAGTTAGTACGTAGGCAGACACCAGCTTGGAGCATGTATTCTGACTCAAACTCTGTCACTACCCATTTGGAGGGAACCTGGCTTCTCTCAGTGCATAGTGGGGGGTGAGTCCAGAAATCTCCAGGGCTCCTCAGCTTCAGTAGATAGTGACTTCTCCTTCCAACCAAGATTTTTTACTGGGAAATCACACACTTGCCCTTGACACTTTAAAATGTCGCCATAACTTTACAGGGGGAGAGCAATCCCCCTAAGTTGAATCTGAAGCAGGATACAATGAAGTTAGCTATAAGGGGACACTCTAGACTGTGCAAGGCTTAGAGAATTGTAGAGCAAAACCACAGGATATCTCCTCTGGAAATCTTTAAAATGCAAGAAAGATGCTCCTCGAGAACTGAGTCTGACTTTGCTGGATGTGGCCCTTTTATTATTACTATTAAAAAGAAAGAGAGAGAAAGAGAGAATGACCTCTCTTGGAGCAAGGAAGGGGTTTGGGGGGCAGGCGTTGATGGAGTTCCCAGTGCCGAATGATAGAGAGCTGAACGCACCCAGGGTCTCACCCCTACCTCTTCCATTGTCCACGGTTCTCCTTAATGAAGGCTCAAACGAGAGCAACCAATGAGGCTTGGAAAATCCGCCTGTTGTGTGAGGGGATTTTCCATAAATCTCCCTCATTCAGGCAGCGACAGCCCCGTGCCCTGTGGAGGGCAGGCTGCCCAACTCCTGGGGACCCTCATTAAGAACAGGTGCTTTCTAGCCAGCTCCCTGCTCCTCTGGGCCCCTCAGCTGCCTGGGGAGGCTTGGGGGTAGGAGAGGAAACCCCCCAGCCTCCTCGGAGCCTCCTCCAAAGAAAATTACCTTGGACCCCTTCAGGTCTTCCAGGGCAACGGAAGGGGGGCTCTCACTCACCAACGACAGGGCAGTTGGGAGGTTTGGTGGCATAAATTTGCTTGCCACGCATTCAGGTCCCCCATTGAAAGTTTCAGACCTGTACTGGGAAGTATGGTAGCCACCAGCCACAAGTGGCTGGTTACTTTTAAATGAATTAGAATTAGGTTTTACAAATTCAGTCATTCAGAAGCACAGTTTAAGGGGTCAGTGGTCATGTGTGGCTCAGGGTTCCTGTATCCAACAGCACAGCTCTAGAACACTCCTATCATCTATTCTTTAGGACAACTCTCCTTCTAACCAATACTAGAGCAGCTTCCCACAGGCAAGAAGGGACCCGTTCAAGGTAGAAATTCCGGCATCAACAACAGGAACAGAAGTCCGGTACGGACAATGGAGAAGTCTCCAAGGACTCAGGGAGGCCCATCTGAGGGGGAGATACAGCCCTTGTCCTCAGGGAGCTCACAGCCCAAAGAGGGTTAAATAATTCCTTGGCCAGATCTTGTTTTCCAGAGCAGGTGAAGACGAAGGGTCCAGCTGTCACTTCGCAGGCTCATTAGCAATGTCTTCTGGGGCCTTGCACTCCCCAGGGGTAATTATTAACAGGCCTCAGGTGTGAGAGAGCCTGCAAGGGGGGCCACCCAGGGGAGGCCCACCCTCCCAATTCCACTGACTGGGCCAGCTGGACATCCGGGAAGGGGGGCCCAGAGCTGAGAGACAGCCCCAGGCCTGAGCCCCTGGCCCCCCCCACGGAGCCAACCTTGCTTCATGTTTGATAAGACGAACCTCTAGCTGGGGGCCAGGGCGCTGACCAGGAGAGCTGCCTACCACCTTCCTATGAAACCATGGAGACCATTCTGCACTGGGGACCCATCCCTGTAGCCTCAAAGGGGAAGGTCTAATCCCCCCAAATCTGGGCACGGCCTCTCGCCACATCAGCAGAAATTTTCCTCATGTGCTGAGATTTCTGTTTGCCTTCCCCATTAGCTCAACAAGCACGGATGGAAAGATGACTAAGGTAATTAGTGACTATAGCCATCAGTCAGGGACCAATGGGCCAGGCCAGGATGGGGTGCAGGGGCTGGAGTGGGGCTGGGGATGCTGTGAGTCAGCCAGAAAGCAGGAGCACGCAGGGCCTGAGCTGGGCCTGGGAACCTCAGGCCTGAGGGAAGTGGGCCCAGGAGCCCAGACAGCAAATGATGACTTCAGCCTCGTTACCACGGAAACAGCTCCAACCAGAGTTTCCTGCTACCAAAAAGGGTGCAAGTCCCTGGTGGGTCAATGGGCACAGGATTATTGACAAAGGACTGGAGAATGCCGCTGGAGAGCCCAGCCCAAACCTCTTGCTGATGGATGGTGAAAAGCAGGTTCTTAGAAACTTCTTCCTGTGGCACATCCAAAGCAGCCTCATCCTCCACATCAATAGGCTCTTGATTCTTTTGATCATATGCTTCTATTAATAAAAATTAATAAAAATTAATAAAAATTCCATGATATTAATAAAAATTCCATTGCTTCCCCAACACATATATATTTATTTGTTTAAATTTACATGTACTACCATACTAATAAATTATGTATGAATTATTGAATTATTGAAAAATACACCCCAAACAGACATTTTTAAAGGGTGAAAGAAAAAATAAATAGAAGCTTCCAGTACCTTCCTAAATATTAATGGGCCAGTCTTGCACACCCTGTTTTGGAGACCACTGACACATTGCTAACTAAGCTCCTTAAATGAGCTAATGTTTCTGTGTTTGCAAAATCAACATCAGCAGGCCTTTCACATTAAGGTTAAGATTAGTAGCTATCTCAAAATTGGTTTGAACTTGAGCTGACCCTCATACTGGGGGAAAGATGGTGGCCGCGCTGGCGACGTCAGCTGGCGACGTCAGCTAGCGACAGGCTCAGAGTTCCCCCAGCCCCCACCGTGACTGTGCTGTGTTCTTCTGTCTGTGTGGACTGCCCTGTCACTTTGTTTGTACCCACGCCCCCACCCCGACAGCGAGTCATCCCCTGAACTCCAACTCTGCTCTTTTCTCTTCTTTGGGACACCTTCCCTAAGTCCCAGGCCGGTCAAGTGAATTACCATTCGGTATGTTTAACCCTCTGCTCCCTCGCTAGACTGTGAAGTCTGAGAGGGCAGGGGCAGCTCGGCTCATCTTTGTCCCCCCAGTGGCCAGCACACACAGACATGGACTGACGGACAAACCCACTCATAACCTCACAGCATTCCCCATTCTGATGTTTTGAGCCCTCTTGGCTGCACGCACAGAGCAGGCCCAGAAGGCCAGGGGCTTGACACCAAATCCCAGGATCTCACAACTCATGACCACAGGATGGGAGGATGATACCCAAGCTCACTTCCCCCTGCGTGGTCACTTTGAGGTGACTATTCTACCCACTCTCCAAGGAGTTCCCAGCATGGCCCACCCCAGGTGCCCACAGAGGACATCTGCCCAAGCACACACACTCTATTGGCTTCCTTCCTTTTCCTACCTCACTTCCTCACTCTCTGACCACCGGTTCATGGGATCACCTCCCAAATCAGCTACTGGGGTTCAATTCCTCATCTCGATGGGGAACCAGACCAAGATGCCAACACAGAGTTAGGTGCGTGGCACATTCTAATTAAGGAAGAGCTATTGAGCAACTTCTGCATCCCAACCATGGAAGGTTCAAAGAGCAGAAAGCTCCATGGGCAGGAGCAGTAGCAGAAGGTTCCTGAGGAGGTAGATGGAACTGGGCCATTGAAGGGTGGGCGGGGAGGGCAGGGTGGAACAGGCAGACAGCAGTGGAGATGGAATTCCCAGGAGAAGGAAGGACTGGAGCCAAGGAGGCTGGCAATCAGGCGACCAATCAAGAGGGCAATGAGGAAGCACTAAATGACACATCTTACCCCTGCCACAAGAGCTTTTCCCTTTTCCATGCCTTGTTCACAGTTTCCTCTTTCCTTGAATTCAGAGCCTTGGCAGCTAAACTTGGGGCTTGGCATCTTGGGGGAGGGACTTCTCAGAAATTCCATGCACTGGCAGAGAAGCAAGCCCCCTCCCTGCCCCCACCCTTTGGAACAGTCCTCCTTAAGAACTTTCCCAAGACAGGCAAAGGGATTAGGCTGGCTTCTGGAAAGGCGGCTCCCTCCACCTGCCCCTCTCCGCCTGTCTGCAGAAGAGAGGGAAGCCTAAGGAAGGAGCCAGGGATGGTATGGATCATTAGGTGTAGTTATAAGCAGGCGGGGCAACAAATCTGGGCATGCTGACAGTGGCCCCTGTAAATGTCCTCATCCACTCTGGCTTCCGGGGGTCCTGCCTTAGCTGGCAGCTTTCCAAGCAGTGGCACCCACCATCCTGGGCACCCACACTCAGCCAGAAAGGGCTTATCCTGAGGCAACAGGCTCAGCACCCACCCCTTAGAACTGAGCTCAGAGAGGGCTGGCCTGGGAGTCCAGATACTTGTGCCCTGCTGCCTCTGCCATCTGCTAGTTGGGAGACCTTGGTGAGTCCCTTACCTTACATATGACTCAGTTTCCCCAACTGTACCATAAGGGAACTGGGTACTGTCCAGAGTCACTTCATCTCTGGTGTTTTATATCAGAAGTCTGAGCTACTTTGTGTCCAAGATTCTCCAGTCCAGAGACTCTGGGGTGCTGATCCACAGACCACACTCAGCCACTCCAGGGTCCCAGGCCGGAGCCCAGGTGTTACTGTAAACACGGTGGCATTCAAACGGAAGGAGAGGCAGCATCTGAACACTCAAGCATGTTCCAGGGGGAGAAGATGCTACACCAGCCCTTCTCTGAGACTCCCACGCCTCAGCCATGCCAGGCCCGCATATTTGCGGTGAGGCTGTCTCTGACCTCTCCTTGAGGAATCTCAGAAAAGAGTGCTGATCACCTAGAGCAAGAGTAGGTTCACACAAAACAAATCATGACGTTAACCTTGTTTTCTCCTTCTACAGGGTCTCTGGTCCTGGGGGACACCACGAATATTGTGACTCTAGCAAGACTCAAAGGGGCTTGGCATCTAGTCATTTTCTGGAGCCACCACCACCACCACCACAGAGGATTAGCCTAAAAAAATGGCATGGTCTTTGGTGGAAGAAGTTAAACCTCAGGACAACTTCCCCACTGCTGTGAGGTCCCAGCAACCTGGCCATGATCTGGGAGAAGGCTCTAAGCTGATACACCCAAGGCCCCACCCAACCCATCCATGGGCAAGGATAAGCTGTTATGGCTTTTCCAGGCACCTTCAGATCTGGAGATGACTTGGGTGGGTCCTGATGCAGTTAGAGTCTCTCCCTGGGCCAGGTGTCCACAGATTAAAGCAAATAAAGACAGGAGCTTGAGCCCTGCCTCGACAGCTTGGCCCTGAGAAATCCTTCACTCCCCAACAGAACACCGCATCCTTTACCTCCCAGCCGCACACCTTGTAAATAAAAGCACATCCAACTTAGAACTATAGTAAGATACAATTTTTCACCTATCAGATTGGCAAAAATAAATAAATATATATATATATATATATATATATATATATTTTTTTTTTTTTTCCCCAATAGCATGCTTTGTTGGCCAGGCTATAGGGAAATAATGGCATTGCTCCATTGCTGGTGGGAGTTGAATTGTTACGATCTCCATGGAGAACAATTAGGCAATATGTATCAAGATTACAAACACATATGATCATTGACCAACAATTCCAGGTCTGAGAATTGATGCTATAGATATACCTAGTACGTGCAAAATGACGCACAAACGAGATTATTCACTGCAGCATTGTTTGTAAAAACTAAAGAAGGAAATGACCTAACTCAACAAAGGACTGGTTGAATAAATGACAGATCAGCCAGACAATGGAATATTATGCAGCTGTGAAAAAAGGCTCAAGGCATTCTTTACATACCATTATCAAGAGCCGTCCAAGATGGAGTAAACTGAAGAAGTAAGATACAGAACCACGTGTAAAGTATTCTACCTTTTTTGGAGAAAGGGGAGAAAATAAGAACAGAAATTTAAAAATTCATGACTTCCCTGATGGAGACAGGGCAAAAACTCAAGAGACTTGGAAGGAACTTTCCCTGCTCACCTCTCCATCTTGGAATAAGAAGTAAATGAGCTCATGGGTGGAAGTCAGGATCTCTGGAGACAGTCAGGAACCAAGGGGAATGGCTGGCTAGAACCTGACTGCAATTAATCGGTCCTCAGACCTGCCCCTTATGCCTCAGGGCCTTTGCACTTACAAGCTAGCCTCAGAGCTCCGCCCCTGACCTCATTAAGACCAATTGTCCTTGGCCAATGAGGAAAGAGCAGAGGTGGGGCTTAAAATGTAAATGAGGTATTGGGTCCAGTCTGCGCCAGCCACTCCCAGGTCCCCCTTCAAAGGATCAAAACCCTGTTTTCTGGTGGTCCCTCAGCTGTTCACACTGCAAGTGATGATTTGGTTTCAGCACTAAAGTGTATGTCCTCCCTTTGAAATCGATTGCTCCTGTTGTTTTCTTTTGTACTTAAACTGCAAATTAATTTTCGTTTTTGAGTTGTGCATAACTGAAAGTGAAAGGTATTTTATATCTAGTTATATGTCTGCATATATCTAAGCAAACTTGATTTAAAACTGGGGCCCCATAAGAATATTTTTCCTTGAAATGAGGTCCTAGACATTATTGATGGTTGAGAAGAATCGTTTGAGTACAAGCTTCTTAAGGGCCTAGAAGAAGTCTTTTCTTCTTTGTAGGGGTGGAAGTACAGGGGGATATCTTCTCGGGAACACAGTAAGTGCTTAGTTAACGTATGTCAAAGTAATGATCTAATTTAAATAGGAATCTCAGTGGCAAGCAGGCAAGGTCCTGTCTCCCTCCCTCCCTGATTGCAGTGGGCAAAGAAGCCAAAGCTTCATGGTGGGGAAGGGCCCAGAGCCCACACCTGGCCTGCATCTCCACCCACCTGCCTGGGAATGGGGTGGTGGCGGCGACAGACCAGGGCAGACCACTGTCGATGTCGGGCGCGGTCACCCAAGTCGATGGGAACGCGTTCCTGAGATAGGGGTGCGATGGTTGGAATGTGAGACCAGAGGCAGTGATGGACCACGCCAGTCCAAGAGCTGAACAAATATTGACCCTGAGCAGGGCAGCCTCTTGAAAGCCCTCCATGGGATGCCTCTCAGTGTTCCCCTATCTCGAGCCGGCCTCACAGCAGGGTGTCTCCAGCTGTGGGGGTGGGACTGGGAGAGGAGAGGTGCTGACTCTCCCATGGGGTCCAAGGCCAGAAACCCTGTGTCATGTCAGTGGTCCTGGCATGAGGTCCCAGAGGCTTCCAGGCCTGGGTCTCACCGACTTCTGGGCTCTCCAACCTGGATGTGGGCAGCATCAGGATTAGGATGTATGCCTCCCTGGAGCAAGGTTGCCTTTAAAATGCCCCACGGAGGGGCACCTGGATGGCTCAGTCATTAAGTGTGTGCCTTTGGCTCATGTCATGATCCCCGGGATCCTGGGATCGAGCCCCGCATCAGGCTCCCTGCCCAGCAGGAAACCTGTTTCTCCCTCTCTCACTCTCCCTGTTTGTGTTCCCTCTCTAGCTGTGTTTCTCTCTGTCAAATAAATAAATAAAATATTAAAATAAAATAAAATAAAATGCCCCACAGAGGCCCTCTCTCCATGTCCTTCATTAAAAAAGAAACGCCTACAGGTCAAGGACAACTACTCTCCTAATTATTAATAATGATAATTAACATTTTTTAAAAAAGAGTTACATTTGTCAGAGAGAGAGGGAGACATAGCAGAGGGAGAAGCAGACTCCCCATTGAGCAGGGATCCCGATGCGGGACTTGATCCCAGGACCCTGGGTTCATGACCTGAGCTGAAGGCAGATGCTTAACCGACGGAGCCACCAAGGCATCCCAGTGATAAGTAACACTTATTAAGGGCTGTTTGTGTGCCAGGCACTACATTCCTTACCTGTATTGACCCATTTAATCCTGACAACAAGCCTGGGATATAAGTATTATTTTTCATTCCCATTTTACAGATGCAGAAAGTGACTCACAGGGACAGTGAGAAGTGCCAGATGGAGAAAAGCCTCTCAAAGATATCGTGTGAAGCATGTAAAACATAGACATGGGGGGTCCTTTAAGAAGGTGGGGTACCAGTCTCCTTTTAAAGAAGGGTGCACTGAGGCCTGGAGTGGGGTTGGCCTGCACAAGGTCACTCTGGGCTGAGGAGCAAAGGCGCTGAGTCAAAGGTGTGGCTGAGCAGCGGACATTCCTAGGGAACTGACTGCTGAGCCTCAGGGTTACCTGAGGTCTTGTCTTCCAAGATCCCAAGGGCTTTCTTTTCTTTTCCTGCAGGCCTGATACTCTGGGCAGGCACCCCCGGCCCCTCTCCCCATCACATATCTTTCTCTTTTTCCATCTTATTCACCCTAACCCTGACATTTTCCCCCGCGTCATCTTAACAAATCACTTTCCAGGGCGCAGTCCCAGGGCCCTCTCTTCTGTGGCTTCTCCAAGATGTTTTCCCAAAACCTCTATGGGCCTCAGTTCCCTGACTTGTCCAGTGAGGACATTTGTGCCACGACCCTTCCTCTGTACCTCTAAGGTGCTAGGAATCTATGTCGGTACTTGACAGAGTGGCTGCAGTCCCCACCTGGGCCTCCTGGGACCCTGCAGGCAGCTGGGGTCTCCCTCTCAGTTTCATAGCCAGGCTGGGAGGAGGAGGTCAAGATTGGAGACAGAAAGATAGGCAGGTATTCAAGGGGTTCACTCCATTACTACCCTGTAGTCTCCCAACCAGATTTCCACCACTCCATCCCCACATAACACCTCTGGCCTCCAAGACCTGGTCCAGACACCTAAGACCCTGCTGCCCCTCAGGAAAGGAATGGAATGTAGGCTGGGGTGGGGTGGAGTGAGCACTGTCTCAGGACAGAGTGGGGTGCGGTTGGCTGTAGCCCACTGGCCTCATAGCCTGGTCTCCCCTCAAGGATGCTGAGGAACCCTGGATGGGAATGGGGTGGACCCCACCATTTCTGCCAAGGGCAACACCTTCTGCTTAGAAGGAAACACACCGTGTGTGTGTGTGTGTGTGTGTGTGTGTGTGTGTGTGTGTGTGTGTGTGTACGCGCTCACGTGCCCCACCTACCCCACCCCAGGCTCGCCCTTGCCTTCCCAGGTCAATGACCTCTGGCACTCTGAGAATACTCAGGGCCTCCCATCCTTCTGCCTCATTCCAGGTCAGACTCTCTGAATGAGATCTCTAAGAAAAGAGAAACCTCCTGGGCCCTCTCCTCAGCTCTCACTGCCCATGTGCTCCTTGGGAAAAGGGCAGGGCAGCCCCCAGATTCCCACACAGCCCAGCACTCTGGCCCACCCTGGCTCAGCCCTGATCAGTCTGAATGATAGTGTGTGTCTTGCAAGGGAAATTCTTAAGGAGACACCCACCTCCCGCACATCCTCAGGACATGCATTCCCTGGTTCCAGGAGAGACTGGAAGCAAGGAAGGACACATAGACATCTTCAGAGACCCAGGACAAGCACTCAGGGGGAAATGAATCAGGTGTTGACACAATGAGCAGGCTAAGAATGAAGGAGGTTTTCTGGGATGGGAAGGAGGAACCAGGCCCAGGGTAGAAGTGGGTGCTTCAGAACGCAGAGGAGCCCCTTCATTTCTCTCACATGGTCCAGAGGAGCTGGATTTGGGAACTCCGTGAACACACAGCTGTCTCCCCTCAGACTGGGGGCTCCCTGAAGCCAGGGCTGTGTCTCCCCTCAGACTGGAGCTCCCTGAGGACTGGGTTGTGTCTCCCCCTCAGACTGGGGTTCCCTGAGGCAGGGTTGACTCCCCCTCAGACTAGGGCTCCCTGAGGCAAGGCTGTGTCTCCCCATCAGACTGGGGCTCCCTGAAGGCAGGGCTGTGTCTCCCCCTCAGTTAGGGCTCCCTGAGGGCAGGGCTGTGTCTTCCCCTCAGACTGGGGTTCCCTGAGGGCAGGGCTGTGTCTTTCCCCCTTAGACTAGGGCTCCCTGAGGGCAGGATGGTGTCTCTCTTTAGACTGGGGCTCCTTGAGGCAAGGCTGTGTCTCTCCTCAGATTCAGGGTTGTATCAGGGGTGGAAATCGGTCGTTTTCCTCAGACTGGAAGCTTCTAGAAGATTAAATAGGAGCCAAACGTATAAGTTAAAGGTCAATTCCAAGTCATGACCAGAAAGAAGTTACTTTTTTCTTTCTTGTTATCTAAATTAATTGATCTTTATGGAAAATAAGACCCACACACCTTCTAGATATCAAAAAAATGTTCATCTTGGAACAGTGGGAAAAAAAATTTTTAGCAACAATAAAAAAAAAAAAATGTTCAGCTCAGGGATGCTGGGGCTGCTGAGTTGGTTAACTGTCTGCCCTTGGCTCAGGTCATGATCCCAAGCTGCTGGAATGAAGTGCCGCATCAGGCTCCCTGCTTAGCAGGGTGTCCGCTTCTTGCTCTGCCTGCTGATCCCCCTGCTTGCATGCTCTCCCTCTCTCTCTCTTCCGCTGACAAATAAATAAAATCTTTAAAACAAAAAAATGGTCAGGTTGGCCATCAAGCTCATCTACTCTGAGAAACACATCTTCCTCTACCAGGAGGAACAGAATGAACAGCTAAAATTTCATCTCATTTGTTTTTAAAATTAGATAATATATCTAAAAGGTTCTAATATAAAAGTAATACACCGAGATATACCTTGAGAAACCCCCTGTGCCTCCATTCCTCCCCATTCCCTCCCATATGTAATCACATTAGCTTCTATGTGTCCTTCCAGTGTTTGCTTATGCAAATACCAGCAACCACTCTTGCTTTAGAGAGAACTTTCTGGTAGCTACAACTAGCCCATTCAGGCCCCTTTCCTGGGTGGGGGACACAGAGGTGACAACTGGTGGCCCTGTGTGCCGTGGAGAAGAAGGCAGCCTATGTAATGGGCCAGCATACAGCAAGTGCTCAATAACTGAGTGCTGATTAGTTAGTTGTTGCCTTTTTTTTTTTCTTAAAGAAAATATCATCTGAACTCCATGTGTTCCCTATGCCCTTAAATCAGACTTTGTTGGGCTTCTTGGCGAGTGGATTTGGAGAGAAGAGGTCTTCAAGTGAAGAGGTGGTTTGCAAGAGAGACTGAGGAGTGGGGCGAGGCTGAAGCACACATGGAGGCAAGTGGCACTTTTGAGGTCTGCCAGCTCTGAGACTCTCCCAGCAAGGCACCCTGGTGCTGGGAACAGAAGGCCAGCCTGTGTATCCCCGGCAGCTCAGCGCCCAGCAGCCTCAGAGACCAGACCGAAAGCCCTATCTAAGGTACACAGCATTATCTCCATTCCTCCTGTGGGGACAGCCCAGATCTCCCAGAGGGCCTGCCTCCCACAGCTTCGTTAATATTTACCGCCGTTAGAAAACAGCAGGCACGCTCGGTACAGGCCACCTGCCACCCAGTAAGGCCCACGGGGGTGCGCGAACCCCACACGCAGCAGGTTGCGTCCGAGGGTCCCTGGGAGCCTCTTCCACAGCCAGGCAGGCGCCAGCACCGAACTGCTGCACGCCCGCAGGCAGCCCTGGCTCCTTCCAGCACAGGGAAGAGCATGAGGCAGACAACGGAGCCCTCGACGCCCAGGGCACCGGGCTGGTCCAGAGCACCACGTGCTGTGCGTAAACAGCGCACACAGCTTGTGAAGACTGAGCGTGAAAAATTCGTGTGAATTATCTCATGACATTTTCATACCTTGATTACCTATTGAAATGAGAATATTTTTGGATATTTTAGGTTAAATAAATATAAATACAAATACATAAAATAGATTAAAATGTATCTTCATTTTACTCTCTTAATGTGGCTTGCTGCTTACTAATGTGGGGCGGGGTCTTACCACCACCTCTAGCCCCTGGAGCCCGTTCCACCTCCCCACACCCCCATCAGCCTGGGGCTGTGTGAGGACAGGAGCTGGTTTTCTGCTCTCTCCTGGGTTTACCCCAGCCCCTAGACACTTGGGAGGGGAGAAGGATGGCGCAGTGGGGCCTGGCCGCTCATGCTCCCCACCAGGTCAGTGACAGCATGTTCTCTGGAGGGCCAAACCCCCAGCCCTGGGGCCCTAGCATTATAACCCTCCTTTGCCTTGGTTGATGGTCAGATTAGAAATTGCTCATTTCATTCAGCTGATCTTGAGAGAAAGCATTGTTTTCCCAAGCCTTGAGATTCAGGCATTCAGCAAGTTGTGGGTCACTCCTGGGTCAGAAGTGGTTTGAAATGCTTACAAATTATAAAATTTCATGGAGAATCCACAATAAATCTAGCAAAAGTCACAGCAGCGAGTCTGGTCA
Organism: Spilogale gracilis; assembly: GCA_004023965.1. Taxonomy (NCBI): domain Eukaryota; kingdom Metazoa; phylum Chordata; class Mammalia; order Carnivora; family Mephitidae; genus Spilogale; species Spilogale gracilis. The sequence continues at coordinate 68,108 of PITA01004398.1, forward strand.
CATTTCAGCTCCTGCTCACTCAGCCTTGTTCCACCACTGTGAGACATACCTTCACCGAAGGGCTCTTCTCAGAACCGTGGACATACATACCCCTCCCAAGTCCACTCCTTTGCAGGCCCTTGGCCCTCTGTGCCCTCCCTGCATGGATCTGCCAGGTCTACTCCCACCTCCCTGCCCCCAGCTGAAGCCAGTTTCCCCACATGCCTTGCGCTGCTGAGCCCAGCAGGTCAGTCACCTCTCTCGTTCTGGATATGATACGTCCATTAACCCAGCTTGTAATTGTCATGCTCTTCGGATCACTACACGTCACTGCTGACACACCAGGAGCTGTCAACAAGCCTCCAGTCTTTTGTACTCAGATGGTTGGTGTGTGGGACCCCTATGCCAGTCCGGGTAGATGTCACCGCCACTTATTGTGGCCCTCCTGGTCCCCACTCCCTCCCTGGTGGTTCACTTTTCCTCCCAAGGGGATAGGAGTACCATCCAGGCCCTCCTCCAAGTCCTGGCTAGTGGGAGGCAGGATGTCATCCCCCACTACTCCCGCATGGTGCTCTGGTCCCTACCAGGGTCTCTCCTTAGTCCTCATCCTGGTTCACACCTTGGCACCATTTGGAACAGTTGGTCACGCCTCTTCACTGAAACCTTTTTTTTTCACTTTATTTTCAAGCAATCATACTCTCCTAGTCCATCCCCCCACCCCCCAACAACCTCCTGGCCACTCCTTCTCAGCCTCCTTTATTGGGGCCTCTCTGACCCAACTCTGTAACCTTAGAATGCCCCATGGCTAGTGCTTGGACCCCTTCTTGTCCTTGTCTTCACTCATTCCCTGGGAAATCTCATCCAGATGAGAGGTTTTAAATATGATTTGTAAATTGCTAGCTCCCAGACTGCAACATCCAGTCCAGCTCTCCCCTCTGATTCCCAGACCTGCATGTCCCATTGTCCCGTTCATCACTTCCTAGGTGTCTCATGGGCATCTCAGCCATGGCATTCCCAACCTGGCATTCCCAACCTGGCCTTCCCGGCGGCCCCATCCCAGCCATCCCATTCACCATCTCAGAATCTCTGGTCACGTCAACTCCATCCTTCGAGTTGCTCAGACCAAACACCTTTGCCATCCTATTGCCCTCGTCCCCTGCTTTCACGTCTCCTAGCGAAGGTGTCAACAGACCCTGTTGGCTCTTTCTTCAAAACATAGCAGACTCCAACCATTCCTCTGTCACTTCCAGTCAGGTTCAAGCTACTATCATTTCTCGCTTGGATTTTTGCAAGAGCCTCATGACTTTTGCCCTCTTGCTCTTTGGATCACTATAGCTTCCCTGCTCTGCCCTCTGTCTATGCTTGGTACAGCTGCCAGTATCAGCCTATTAAAACCCAATTCAGATGCCACCCCTCCTCTGCGCAGACTCTCTCCCGCCTCGCTCAGGGTAAAAGCGTCAGGCTTCACAAGGGCCCCCTCGTCCCACACCATCCAGCCCTCCCACCCCCACTGCCCCCGCTGCACCCACTATGTCCCATCTCCTCCACACTCCCCTGGCTCTCTGCTCCTCTGAAGCACTGCTTCAGCCTCCCGGGCTTTGCAACAGCCTTCCCTCTCTAGAAAGTCTCATGGCTCCCTTCCTCCTTCAGGTCTTTGCTCAAATGCCACCTTCTGAGTGAGGCCTTTCCTGGCCGCCCCATTTGGAACTCCGACCCCAGTCTCTGGCACTCTTTATCAACCTTCCCCACCTAATCTGTCTCCATATCACTTTTTTTTTCTTTCTAATATGCTATATACTTTTCTCTTTTCTTTTTCTTAGTTTATTATTTTTTTAATAATAATTATTTTCATTTTTTAGATGATTATTATAGCAAGGGAGGGAAAGAGAGCATGTAAGAACAGGGGGAGGGAGGGACGCCTGGGTGGCTCAGTTGGTTAAGCCACTGCCTTCGGCTCAGGTCATGATCCCGGAGACCCGGGATCGAGCCCCACATCGGGCTCCCTGCTCGGCAGGAAGCCTGCTTCTCCCTCTCTCACTCCCCCTGCTTGTGTTCCCTCTCTGGCTGTGTTTCTCTCTGTCAAATAAATAAAAATCTTTAAAAAAAAAAAAAAAAAGAACAGGGGGAGGGAGAGGGAGAAGCAGGCTCCCCACTGAGCAGGAACTCTGATTGAGATGCGGGGCTCGATCCCAGGACCCTGGGATCATGACCCAAGCCAAAGGCAGATCCTTAACCAACTGAGCCACCACTAGGTCCTTATTTTTCTTACTTAATTTGTTATCATTGGTCTCCTACCAAAGGAGTGTCAGCTCCAGGGGGAGGCAGGGATTTCTGTGTGATTTGCTCACAGTTGTATGCCTGGTTCCTATAGTAGCACCCGACATGTAGTGGGTAGTCAATCACTATTTATTGAATGGACGAGACAGGACTAATGACGGGACACCTATGGCATCTATTGTCCTTTTCTAGACCAATGTGGATTTATTAAGCAATACCCTTGACATATGGCCTTCTCATATGCCACATAATTTGCTTATTTATTCTGGTTTTCATTCATTGCCTGTCTCTTCCAGTAGAACATAAGCTCCATGAATGTTTGTTGAATGAATGGATGACCATTTTTCCAGCTACTGATCCATAAAGCCACTTGAGGATCATGGCTCTATTTCTCCATCTTGACCATCAAAGCACCTGAGAGACATTATTAAGAACTTTGTGGGGGTGCCTGGGTGGCTCAGTTGGTTAAGCGACTGCCTTCGGCTCAGGTCATGATCCTGGAGATCTGGGATCGAGCCCCACATCGGGCTCCCTGCTCGGCGGGAAGCCTGCTTCTCCCTCTCTCACTCTCCCTGCTTGTGTTCCCTCTCTAGCTGTGTTTCTCTCTGTCAAATAAATAAATAAAATCTGAAGAAGAAGAAGGAGAAGGAGAAGGAGAAGGAGAAGGAGAACTTTGTGGAGTTCCTGCACTTCCCACAATTTCTGCATTGCTCATGGGAGTCTCCAGTCCTCTTGGGAGTCAGAAAATCCATTAGTCAGAAGTCTCTTTTTTTTTTCAAGATTTTATTTATTTGACACAGAGAGAGAAACAGTGAGAGAGGGAACACAAGCAGGGGGAGTGGGAGAGGGAGAAGCAGGCTTCCCACCGAGCAGGGAGCCCGATGTGGGACTTGATCCCAGGACCCGGGATCATGACCTGAACTGAAGGCAGACACTTAACGGCTGAGCCACCCAGGTGCTCCCGTTCATCAGAAATCTTAATAAGAGAAATGCATATTAAAACTAGAGATTCCTTCTATCTGACCGCCCAGCACCAGTAAGACCTGAAATTTAGAAAACACACAGCCCAAATTTAGGGAAACAGACCTTCTTGTATATGAGGATGGGGACATGAATCCATACAGCTTCTGTGGAGTTGGACAATTTGATGATATCTATCAAAATCAAATATGCACAAATTCTTTGCTCAACAACTCCATCTCGGAGTATTTATTCTATAGAAACGCATACATGTCACATATGTTAAGTACGCAGAAAGTGATATGTATGCAAAGTTATTCATTGTAGATATGACAATGAGAAAGAAAGCCTGGCGACTGTGGGGTGCCGGTGGAATAAATGACATGGTGTCGTATTATGGTGCTCCGGGGCGTCGAAAAAAACGAGGCAGCCCCAACTGCACTATTGCATAAAAATCTCCAAAACCTACAGTTAGAGGAAAAGAAACTTAGATAAAACGTGGCAAGTGAAATAGGCCACATTTGCCTTTTTTAAAGGGTAGATAGATAGATGGGTCATAAGCATGAGCAGTGGTAACACTGAGTGTCTTTAAGGAATGTAACTGGGGGGCTACCAGGCAGCTGGGAGAAGGGGATTTTCACTGTATACTCTTTGCTGTTTTTGAATTTTATTCCATGGGTGTTTCTTATCTACTTCACAACACTCTTGTTTTTAACTGGTCTGACCCACCAGTCATGGCGGGCCCCTGCTGGCTCCCGGACCCCTCCCCACACTCCCGCCCCCACCTCCCTTTCTAAGTGCTCATGAATCATCCCTTTCCCAGTCTGCAAGGATCCTGGCCCAGAACTGCCCTCAGTTTTGAAGTTACAGATCCCAAATCCCTTTTTTGAAACTCGGAGCCACATTTTCTCTGCACCCAGCCCGGTGCTCCAAGCTTTCCCAGAGGGGACTAAGAAGACCCAGCAGTCTTACCCAGAAGCTTCTCTTTTCCCTGAAATACTGTTTTACGTGGAGAGGCCCCCTGCACACCCTGGGAGCTGCTGCTGGGAAAGGGCTTCTCTCTCTTCTCCCAGTGTGGCCCTGTCTCTGGTCTCCATCAGAGGGGCAGCAACAACACAGCCCAGGAGCCCCCCCTTTCTCCACTCCCCACTGCTTAGGCCCAGCTTTGGCCTCCTCCTGTCCCGGTCTCCATGGGCTCTTCGGTTGCCCCTAGTATCTCTCACTAAGTTCTGCCTATTTTTGTCTTCCAGGCACCATGTTCCCAGGCTCATGGCCCTGTCTCGGATTTGCCCTTCCCTTCTCTGCTCAGAGCCTTCCTAAAACAGCAACACAACGCTGAGCTACCATGCCGCCCACTGATCTCCTTAGCCACCACTCCTCTTTCTTCAGCACTGGGACACAGACTACCCTGTGTGTGATTGCGCAATCTGATGTACATTTTGGGGAGCTTCCCAGCCCTCTTGAGACATCTGTCCCTCCAGAGATTCGTGCCATGGAATCCTTCCTATCTTGTCGCTGAAATATTGGCAGGCAGACTTGGAAAATCTTAGCAGCTCTTGTCTGGATGGTGCGGGAACCTCCCTGCTTCCGTCTGAGCATCTCCCAGCCTCTCCATCCATTCTCAGCATCAGCACCTTCCTAAAATTCCAGCTCACCGGGCCCCACCTCTGCCGAAAACCATGCAAGACCCTACAGGGTAGAATCCAAGTTAGCAGCAGGACTCGCAAAACCCACCACGGTCTGGTTTCTTGTCACATCTCCACCTGCACCCACCTCTACCTTTCTAACTTCATCCTTGAACTAAGTATCTAACCATGCCCCCGTCCCTGGATGCACTACACTATCTCACAGCCCCATGCTTGTGCTCCTGCTATTCCTTCTACCTAGATTTCCCTTCTGACTGATCTTGATAGGGCTACCCTCTCTTGCTTAGGGATCACCTTTTCCAGGAAGCCTTCTCTGACCACCACCCCACCACCACCAGAGAGAGCTAATTCTGCCCCTCTGGTTTCTCTCTGCATGCCGGCCCTGATCTTAACTCTTACTGCATGTAGGAAACATTGTTCCTTCTCCCTAATGGCCATTCTACCCCAGTCCTTCCTCTAGAGCCCCTGCCTTTCAGGTGGCAATGTATCCAGGCCCTGGGGATGACTCAAGGCTCCTCTAAGCTATCAAGAGCATTCTGTCTGCCCTCCCCCACCCCAACTGCCTGACCCTCATTTTCCCTGTCTCCCTTGCAGCGTTGCCTTTCAGTCCTGGCCAATGAGACATGAGAGGTCCTTTTCTGACGGAGTTTCTGGGAAATACTTTCCTTCCCTGATAAAAATGCAGCCACATTTTCTCCTTGGCTTTTTTGTGTTCTGCCTTGAATACAATTGTAGGAGGCTCCATAGCTGCCATCTCGCAACCCCGAGGCAACACACAAGCGGACAATAAGTTCATGTGTTCAAGAGAGCAGAGAAGAAAGATAGAAAAAGCCTGAGTTTTGATAACATCACTGAGCTCTTTCACCAAATCTGGAGCCATATCATGTCATAGAAGATGCTCTCATTGGAGTCTCTCCATGACCATATGATAAGCTCTTGAGGACTTGAATGCTGCTTATTCCTCTTGGCGTTCCCAGAACCTAACACAATGACTCAAGAAATGACGGTTCAACTGAATTGAACCAAATTCACTTCCCTGACAGTTTTGAATAAGGTTCACTTCTATTCTACGTTTCCCTGATCACCACCACTCTGCTAATCCATTCTTTCAACCAGTCCTTCTTCCTTCATCCGCTTCCCCCAATTGTCTGAGAGATGAAATGGTCCCCAGTACCGGGCAGAAATGAGTCAGATCCCTGGAAAGTCTTCACGGTTGAGGTGCCCACCCACTGGGTCCTGCCCTGGGCCCAGGGGGCACCATGTGTCAAGAAAGTACCGTCTCCATCCTCCCGCTGCCCCCGTGGGTGGGGCGCAGGCCACACACCCTATCAGCTCTGACCAGGCCTCTGGACCAAGATCCTGAAAGCTTCAGGGTATCTCCTCTTTGCTCTCTTTAGGTACAGAAGTCCTTCGAAGGCAGAAGCCTGGCCTTCAAGATGGACCCCAGCCTCCACCAAGTGCAGACGCACAAAGAGGACACTGCATTTGCTACTCCCGGCTGCCCTCCCTGCTGCCCTTCCCAGCGCTTGGCTCAGGAAAATGCCAAGTTCCAGAATGAACTGCCAGCCCTGTGCCCTCGTCTGGCTCATTATTATTGGAATCAATGATTTGAGGTACGAAGCATACTTTTTAAAAATAACTGATGTTGAGCACTTAAACCACTGATAGCATTTCATGTTGATTCCCGAGGGCTACAACTACGTGTACTAAATATTGAACACAGACTTCGTCTTCTGGTAACACACGACAGAGTGTGTCACCGCGATCCCACACTCCCCTTCACCCACATTCTCAGGGAGTAATGGAGCTGCCCCGGGCCTCCATTTGCTACCCCTCCACTCACTCTAGGAAGCCTACAGACCAAGGCCCATCGCCCACCGGGGGGATCAGCAATGTGCCCGCCCACTTCAGCTCCCACAGCCCAACCACAGGGGCCCCCAGAGCCAGTGTGTTTGTCCCCACTGACCTCTTCATCAGTGGCACTTGTTACTGTCATTACACACAGTTTAGTTGACTCCGGCAGAACACAATGAAATACGACTGTGGGAAGAAGGAGTTTTCTTATTTTCTCAAAAATCCAAGTTGAATGTTTGGAAGAGTCTGGTAACAGCAAACTGCTGAAAACATGGCCATTGAGTTGGAGGTAACAAAGGGAGACCATAGAGTGGGGCTGGCAGGCTGGGTGGTTGGGATGACTCAAAATCTGGAAGAATCCTACCCTTGATTAGTTCTTAAGAGGTGTGAAGTTCTCCCTGTATTTTAAACCAAAACCAGAACCCAGAGAAGACGACGTGTCACAGGATGGTTTGTATAAGAGAGAACATTCAGGGCTCAGGAGGGACTGTGCCCAGGGGAGGCCTCGGCAGCACATTAAAAGGCTGGCAAGTATGAGCGCATCCATAGGTCTCCAATGAAAATGAACTGTTCACCCCGTGCATGTCTATGAGTCCCACCCTGACCAGCTGGCTCCAAGCCTTGAGGTGTTAGGAGGGCTTCCCGATGCCAACCAAGTGTAAACCCTACAGCAGAGGACTTATCACTCTGAGCCTCCATTTCCTTGTGGATGATATCTGACCCACCTCAGAAGGCTAGGAAGATTAACTGGGACAGTGAAGTGGTTAGCCAAGTGCCCAGCACATAGGAATCACTCTGTTCACCAGCCAACCAATTAAGCAAGCGAGAAATCTCAGGCCGCTCCGGGCGGCTCTCTCTCCCACCCCTCCCAATGCCACCCCAGCGACCCTGCCAGCCCCACCGGGCTGCTGCTGAAAACCTCCTGGCCCCATCCTAGGGGCTCCATCTCTTCCGGGAGGACAGTCCACACATCTCTCCCCACCTAGTCCTGCTACTCTCATTCTTCTTGCCTCAGATTCCAGCCTCCTCCAGTAACAAGAGGGGTGTTTTTAAAACACAAATCTGATCACATCCCTCCTTTGCAACGTTTCAGGCTCCTTCCGAAGGCTGAGAAAGGGCTCCACACACACAGGCAGGCCCTTGTGTATACATGCGAGCATGAGCACACATGGAACACTCTGGCCACACCAGCACCTGTCAGCTCCTCACAAATGCACTCTGCCCCCTCCTGCCTCAGGACCTTTGTACATACTGCCTGCCACCTAGAACAGTCCTTACCTCTTCTCCACCTGGTAAATGTTCCTTCCCCTTCAGGCCTCTACTTATATGCCACATTCTTGGGAGTACTTTCTCTTTCACTTCCACAAAAAAAAAAAAAAAAAAAAAAAAAATGTTTATTCAGCACCTTCTCTCTTCTCTGTTCCAGGCACTGTTCTCGCCACTGGGAATACAACATGAATAAGACAGACAAAAATTCCAAATTCCTGCCCTCATAAAGATGATATTCTAGTGTGAAAGAAAGATAATAAACAATTTGATAAATAATATTTTCAGGCAGTGGTGAAAAGTCTTCTGATAAAAACAAGATTTATTTTATTGCCAGAAGAAATAAAGTGTTAGAAAAAATGATTTATATTTTTTATTTAATAAAAATTAAGTTTCAACAATATATCGAAGGCATTTACTTTGATATACGTCAAACATATGGCATAAAATACACATACATATATGTGCCTATAGTAATATCACAATGAGTGTTAAAATTTAGTTCCAGGGACACCTGGGTGGCTCAGTGGTTAAACGTCTGCCTTCAGCTCAGCTCATGATCCCAGGCTCCCGGGCTTGAGCCCCACATGGGGCTCCCTGCTCAGCCGGAAGCCTGTTTCTCTCTCTCTTGCTCCCCCTGCTTGTGTTCCTTCTCTTGCTGTGTCTCTCTCAGTCAAATAAATAAATAAAATCTTTTTTAAAAAAATAAAAATAATTTAAAAAATAATAAAATAAAATAAATAAAAATTAAAAAAATAAAGTAAAAGTTAGCTCCAGAATGTTGTTTCTGTTGGCATAGTTTTGAAAAAGTGTGTTCCCCGACTCAACAAGCAAAACCAAACGCGGCGGCGTTGCCCCCCCCACATGGACACATGACACCTCAAGACCGGCACGCAGAACCCATCACGGGTCACAGACTCACACATGTCATACGCAAAGATGCACTGGACTCTTAACCTCACACACACACACACACACACACACACAGAGTAATAAACACACAGAGACCGGCTCACTCCCCCCCCCAACTAAAGCTGGTGCTCCCGTCAGAGGTACAGTTGCCGAGACTGGCAAGCCCCTGTTCTCCTCAGACATCATCATTCAGATGATAAGCAGCAGCTGGGGTGGCAAGTGGAGGCTCTAAATTCTCCCCCACTCCCCACAGTTGCCCAGCAACCTGACCCCTGGCAGAGGCTGAGGTTAAATTAAAATAAAGAGAGATCAAGGTACGTGGTAATTTTGTGGTCACTGTCTTCTCTGGCCTCCATGCAGGCCCCAAGCCCAGCAGCACACTCATAGCCCACCCCATCACCAACACGGACCAGCTCCCCCATGGCCCACGCGCACAGTACCCACACCTCACGTGACCCCCCCCCCTCCTCGTATCCCTGTGCTCACACTCACAAATCATGCACTCCTACAGAAGCCCGTCTCACACGCAAGAGACAGAAGGCCACCACCGGGCTTCCCCCCCCCACCCACACATAGTCAGTGCCCCTGCCCTGCTCTCTCTCCTCACCACTGCCGGAAAGGGGTGACTCACTGCTCTTACACCAGAGCAGGCCATGCAGGGCAAAGTGGTACCCCCACCCCAGCCCCAAGCCAACCTCTAAGTCTCCCCACTGTCCGCTGGCACCTGACCTAGCTGCCACACTGCCCATAAATATCCAAAGAAAGGCCAAAGTCTTCGGGGACAAGGTCTCCTAAGTGGGGCGGGACAAGTCATAGGATCTGAGGTGACGTCAGGGGACTTGGGACATCTAGAGCCCAGGAGGGGTTGAACCCTGAGAAGAGCACAGAGCTGACCACCCGGGGTGCCTGGGATCCGTGGGGTACAGCTGGTCGTGGCATCAATGCCCATGAATGGAGGGTAGTGGGGCAGTCCACAGAGGAGGGATCCAGGGAATGACCCAGGGAAGCATGGGGGATGATCCTCCATGCTCCCTCCAAGGCTGGGCTCCAAGGAGCCTTTGGGAGTAATGACGGCACCTAGGAGATCAACAGAAGAGTCATACCAGAGAATGTCTGGAAGGATACATGGCCAGCACCCTCTCAGAATGCCAACAGGTCTTCTCTTCTCTCTGATCCCCTAGTTCCAAAGGGGAACCAGGAAGCCAACAAACTAGAAGGAAAACAGGCACAGAATGGTCCAGGTCCTCCTGAGGGGGGGAAACCAGCACTGAGATTCCATGATTTTGTGACTTGGGGCAAAGGGATACAAAGGAGGAAGAAAAGGGAAGGGAGAGTGGCTGCCTTCCTCCAGCCCAGCCTCTCCTGACCTGCCACCCCAGCCACATAACCCCTGTCTCAGCCCAGCCTCAGGATCCCTTTACTAAGGGCTGAGAATTAGCAGTTTACCTCCCATCACAGGGTGGTGGAGGAGATCAAGACCCAACCATGAAGCAGAGCGATGTAGAACAGGACGAAACAGGCCAGGGGACCACCACAGGAGAAACTAGGGCAGAGTCAGGAAGGACTGCCTGGTTGACAAGACTCTTAAATCCAATTGACAAATAGCGACTGAGTACTAGGTCAGCACTGTGTGCTGTTCTAGGTGCTAGAGCCACCAAGACGTGAGGAACGTGTCCTCTGCCCTCAAAGAGCAGAGACTATAATAAAGTAATAATAATAACAACAGCCAGGACCTGTATCATGTTGATGATATGTTAAGTCCTGTTTTATGAGTCATCTGATTCTCATAACCAGCCTTCTAAGCTAGATACTGTTATGACTCCCGTTTCAAGAATGGCAAAGAAATTGAGACACAGAAGTATTAAGTAACTTCCCAAGGCTGCACAGCCAAGAAGAGGATTTGAACGAGGCACTCTCGCTCCAGAGTCTGGGCTCCCCTCCATCTTGCACTTGCGCTCCTGGACAGCCATCTCAATGCACCCATTCTCTGTAGCATCGGAAGCCCCCCATCTCTCCCACCGTGCTACCCCCAGCCCCAATCATATGTCACTACAGATCATCTTCATCCTTTCACCAAACACACAGGGAGCACCTGCTACGTGCCGGCTCTGGGCTGGTGGTGGTCATGCAGACCTCAGTCAGGCCAGGGCCTGCTCCCCAGGGAGCTCTGTGGTTGGAGGGTGAGATCAGCCAGGTGGCCCCACTGTCAATGCAGGGAGACAGCTGGAGAGCTGACGCAGGCACTCAACTCTTGAAGGCCAGTGGAGTAGCCAGCCCCAAGCATGACAACATCAGGAAGGGTCACTCATGAAACTTAGAATCTTCTCTGCATCTGGACACTTGGCAAGCTCAGTTGGTAGAGCCATGTGGCTCTTGATCTCGGGGTGACGAGTTCAAGCCCCACATTGGGTGTAGAGATGGCTTAAAAAAATTAATTAAAAAAATCTTTTGTGCATCAAAAGATACTCCGAGATTAACAGAGCAAAAAGGCCTCCCCCAAGATGGGAGAAAATATTTACAAATCATATATCTGGTACCCGATAAGGGATTAATCCCCACAAGATGTAGAGAACTCCCAAAACTCAACGACAAAAAAAAAAAAAAACACAACAATTCAAAAACAGGCGAAAGACTTAAAGAGATGTTTCTCCAAAGAAGATAGACGGCCAATAAGCACATGAAAAGATGCTCAAATTCACTCATTAGAGAAATGCAAATCAAAAGTAGAATGAGGTACCCCTCTCACACCTATCAGCATGGCCGCCATCAAACAACCCGAAAATCACAAGCACTGACTAGGGTGTGGAGAAATTGGTGCTGTTGATGGGAACAGAAAATGGTAGAGCCTTTGTGGAAAACAGCTCGGTGACTCCTCAAAAAATGAAAAATGGGATTCCTGCATGACCAGCAACTTCACTCCTGGGCATATTACCCCCAAAGAATTGAAAACAGGGTTTCCAAAAGATATTCGTACACCCAAATTCAGGGCACGGACATGGCGAACATTATTCACATGAGCTAAACCGTGGAAGCAGTCCAAGGGCCTATCCGTGGATGAACAGATCAGCCAAATGTCTGTACATACTGTAATCATTCAGCCTTCAAAAGGAAGGAAATTCTAACATCACGCTGCAACATGGATGGACCTTGAGGATCATTTTGCTAAGTGCGATATGCCAGTCACAAAACGACAGATCCTCCACTTTACGTGAGGTACGTAGCCTAGTCCAATTCACTGAGACAGGAAGTAGAATGGTGCCCACCAGGGGCTGGGGTCAGCCAGGGAAGGGGAGTCCGTGCCTCATGGATACAGAGCTGCAATAGGAAAAAAGGAGAAAGATCTAGAGAGGGACGGTGGGGACGGTTGCACAACAATAGGAATGTACTTAATTGCTCCTGAACTCTACACTTTAAAGTGGTTGAGACAGTAAATTTTATGTTAAGTGTGCTTTACCACAATAAACAAAAATTAAAGAATTAGAGGCGAAGTGGAACTCCAAAGCGAACGAGCCTGAGCAGAGAAAGTTCCCTGAGGGAGGGCCGGAGAAGCAGCGTGAGGCCCAGGCTGAGGGCAGGGCTGGTCTCCGCCGCCAGGCCTCACTAGGCTCAGGTCCCGGATCCTCCTCGCTCCAGGGCTCAGGGGCTTTGTCTGTCTAGTGGGATTAATAAAACTTTCTCTGCCAAACCTCTAAGAAATTGTGTGTGCAAAGGGCTTGAGAAAGGATAAGCTGCCGGCCTGTGGCCTCTGAGCCAGATGATAACAGTTAAAAGCTACAGGCAGGAATCTGATGGAAATCATCAGATTTCAAAGCCTAGGAAGAGACGAAAGTCATGAATTGCTCTGTGAACCACGAGTAGGAAAGGAGAGCGAGCTTGAGAAAAGCCTTCGCAGAAATAGAGACAGCCCTGTCCACAGCAGGGTCTCCCATGAGGGTCATCTTGTCCATCTGCCTGCCTCCTCCGGGTCTGTGCCCCGGCCCACCCCTGGGGACACACGCCCCCCCACCATGTCAGCGAGGCACAGCCACTTGCAGCCATGGAGCCCAAGCCAGTGACAGACAATCCAACATGGCCAGGCTCGAGGCCCCTAGCTTGCTACCACTCCCTCCTCCTCCCGGGGCTCACACATGCTGACATCTGGGACTATGGAGACCCCACCCTGCTCTTTCTGTGGATTTGTCGTTTTGTGACTGGCACAGTACACTCAGCAAAATGTCCTCCAGTTTGATTCATGCTGTGATGTCTGGTAGAACTTCTTTCCTTTGGAGGGCTGAATAGTATTCCATCATATATACAGACTGTGCTTTGCTTATTCAAAATTTCATCCATTCCCAGGCTGGCTAGGGCAAATCATGAAGGCCTTCTGGAGGCTTGGCTAAGCCAGTGCCAGAGAAACAGCTGGGCCGCAGCCCATCATCCTCAGTGGTAAAAAGCACGAAACTTTGATACAACCCAGACGGGGGGTCGAGTCTCACTCTGCCCCTGCTCTGTGTGTGATCTCGGCAGTTATACAAGCTCTCCGGGCTCCCTTCTACACTCTGGGAAGTGTGGGGCAGCACGGCCGTTGAAGGGATCCCAAATCAATCTCTATATATCCCCAGGGCCCAACAAGGGGTGCCCTTACTATCAATATTATTACTTACTATTTTGCTTCCCAAGGCTGGGGGGTAGGACATAGAGGGAGAATGGAAAGACCGGGGAGTTGCCGGGTCAGGTTGGGGGGCTACCGGCATATCTTTGAAGTGTGTGGGACATGCCTATGGCCAGTGCTTGAGGGGGAGGGATCCCCAGGGACCTGCCTAGCCCAGGCCTGACCTCCTGACCTCCAACACCTGCTCTCCCCTCTCATTTGGCTGGAAGACCCCCTTACCCCTACTGGGGGAATCCTAAACCTGGCAGGGTTTTTCCTCTCCCAAACTGCTCTCCTGGACTTTACCCTCCCTTCTGTGCTCACAAGTTCCCTGGGCTGTCTGCCCTTAAAGACACGCGTGACCCAAGCCCAGCCAGGAGGGGAGGCAACCCCTGAGAGGGTGTGTCCAAAAGAGCCACCATCCTCCTCTGTCATCACCTCCCACCCATCCTCATACACACTGACATCCGGGGCTGTTGGTGACCTAACAGGCAACCACTAACCCCGAGTGAAGGTGCTGGCCCTTTAAGGCTGCCCTGGGAAGAAATGACAAAAATCACACCACTGGACTTCGTGCTGAGGCTGCCCTGCCGGGAAAACAAGGCCTGGGAGCTACAAGCAGGCTGCTCAGGCAGGCTCATGACCAACAAGTCCCTTTCCTTCCCCTGCCTGGGATAGGTTTGCCCTGCTCGTGAGAAATGGGACCTCTGCTGTGCAAGCACGTCTCGCTGATGGGCATCCTCTCTGCCCCAGCTGCTTCTGTTATAGCCCCCTCCTTCCAACAGCCTGGGTCATCTTTTCAGTGCCATCTTGCCACTGGGCGAGGAGGAGACCTTGGTAAGGACCGCTCTCTCTGTGTGCCGCACCCAAACCAGAGCCCTGCCTGGTGAAGGCACTGGCCTCATGAAGGCAAAGGGACGTGGGCGATCTCTGGGAGAGATCACAGGGGTGGGAGCCAGGACCCTTGGGTTCTGGCCCTCTTGGGTTCCGGCCGCATTGCCCCATCCTGACCAGACCTTAGGTTCTGGGTCACGGCAGGGCCTCAGGAGTATCTCTGCCCATGTCCAAGCCAGCATGTCTGTCGGCAGGTGACAGGCCCTCTCATGGCTAGCTCCTATCCATGGCTCCCGATGGAGCAGGGCTTGCTGGGGAATGGCCCACAGTCTCCCCTTCTCCAACCAGGCCCACAGGCCAGTCACTGGCATATCTTGGACTAATGGAGATGGGCAAGGGCCCTCTGAAACACCTTTCACCAAATGAATGGTTGTGTAAGAATGTTTTAAGGGCCTCATGGGCCACCTCCTCAAGGAAGCTTTCCCTTACTGCCCCAACATTTAGCTCCAATGTTGAATGAAGATTGTTCTGGTGAGATATTTCTCACCTCCTGGAGATCAGGAACTACATCACCTCCAACTCTGAGAACCAGAATGAGCACAGTGCCTGGCACATTGAAGGCTCTGGCCAAAGGTCTTTGGAGTGAAAAATGCTTGAACGTCGATGGCTTTAAAATATCAGCACTGCAAAAGGAGCCCCAGGGTCTGAGGAAGGAGATACAGGTTGGGCCAGGACGGGTCCAAGCTCTTAAGCTACAAGCTTGGGTGACCTTGAGAAATAATCTGATCTTCCTGGCTCCACTTTGGCCCAGATCTCACGGGCCAGTTAGTTTGTAAGCATCAGTTAAGGGTCTGCTGTGTGCAGGACACCGGGCTGGGGTAGGGATCAGGGGGCCACATGAGAGAATTAGAAGACCCAGTCTCTGCCTTCACAGAGCCTATCTGTGGTTGAATGCCTCCACCTAAAAGAAGGGCAACGGAACGCAGAAGTTGAGACAGAACAGACAGGCAGACCAAAGGCAGGACTGAGAGGATGATAAGAGCATGGTGGAAGCAATCCTGGCAGGTTTCCTGGAGGAGATGAATTCTGAACTGCAGACCCAGGACATTAGTCTCATTCCTCCATTCATCCATCTATTGGGCCAGACGTTGTCAGCAGCCTTTGAGAACACAATGGTAAGCAAACACTGTTCTTCCACCCAGCACCCTACCACCTCATGAAGAAGCCGACATCTCAACTCAGGTGACCACATAATCTGAGATGCAGCCTGGTAGATATAGAGACTACATGCCAGAAACAGGAAGAGCGTCTTGGAAGGGTCAGCCCAAAAGAAATACAGAAATCTTCTTGGAGAATCTGATCTTCCAAGGAAGTGGGAGACACAGTTCACAAGAAGGGGCAAGAGGAAGCTTAGAAAGCAGCAGGTACCTGACAGATAAACAAGGTTAATGAGGACCTGTCGTCGCTCCAGGTTCTTGGTGACCTCACCTTTGATCAACAATTTCCTGGCACTGGCTCAGGCTGCCAAGGGGAGTAGAGGGGGAGGAAGAGGAGGGTAAACAGCAGGTGAGGCCAAAGGTGGCTCTGGAAGGCAAGGGGCACATTCCAAAAAGTCTCCCCAGCCTGAGGCCTGCAGCAGAGCCCAAAGTCCGATAGCGAACCCACACCTGCATTCCAGCCATCCAAAGGGACCATAAATGCCTGAGAACCCACCAGAAGGGATGCTTTCTGCTTCCTGGGAATTCCTCCCCTCCCCCAGCTCCCCAGGCATCCACTTCTCCAGGAAGCCTTCTGGATTTGATGGGAGAAACTGAAGATTTCCATCTGGGCATCACCTCCTCCCCCTTGACCTCCTCCTCTCTCCCCTCTCCTTACTCCCCAGGTGCGGAAGGCCAGTGGGAGAACCCGAAAGCCAGCAGCTGGGTTCCAAGCCCACTCAGCCGGCCACAGGCTGTGTGACCTTGGGCAACTCACCCAACCTTGCCAGACCTCGGCTTTGTCATCTGGAAGATAGAACTGCCAGCAGGGAAGGGTGTTTTTGTTTGTTTGTTTGTTTCTTTGTTTCTTTGTTTGTTTTAAAGATTTTATTCATTTATTTGACACAGAGAAACACAGCCAGAGAGGGAACACAAGCAGGGGGAGTAAGAAAGGGAGAAGCAGGCTTCCTGCCGAGCAGGGAGCCCAATGTGGGGCTCGATCCTGGGACTCCAGGATCATGACCTGAGCCGAAGGCAGTGGCTTAACCAACTGAGCCACCCAGGCGCCCCAAGGGAAGGCTTTCACAGAGTTTTGCAAAGAATAAATGAAATAATGTACATGAAATAAAAGTAGGCATTATTATTCTAAATACCGTAGTTATTCTGATATCTTGCAAACTTCTAATTTACTGAAGAGGAAACAGGTCTAGAAGAGACATGAAAAATTAGGGACTAGGGTACTCTTTCTCTTCCTCCCCCTTCCTCCTTTTATTATCATCTTAGTTAGCCCGGCCTTCTAAATATGGTTTCTTTAGCTTTCAGGGGGCACAGAGCCCTCAGAGAACACAAGAGCAAAGAACTTTCTTTCTTTGCAGACGCACTCATTGGCATAGGCCCGCAAGTCCGTGTGATCAGTTTCAGGAAGTTCCCCTGCTCCGGGCTGGAGGTGCTCGTTCTGTGACAGACCAGAAGAAGAGGTTGCCACAGCCCTCAGGCCATGCTTCCGTAGTCACAGCTCTAGGGAAGCGAGAAATGACCAGGAGTAATTCCAAAACTTCGGGGAGCAAAGTTCAGCCACAGGATCCCCCAAAGCCCTGGGAAGGAAGTACCGAGACCCCCTCCAAAGAGCTCACCACCCTCTCCCCACCCCCACCCATTCCCAATCCACCAAAACCCTCTGAGCTTGTTCATTCCATTCTGGTCCTTGAAAGTCAGCTAGTCAAACAGAATCTGAGAGGCTATCTGTGCAAACCTCTTTATCTTTCCAGATGAGGAATATAAACAACAAAAGATAGACGGACTTGCTTGAAGTCACCTGGATAATCAGTAGAGGAGCCAGGCTGAACTAACTAACTCAGTCCCCCAATGCATGCCAAGAACCTACTGTGTGTCCTGGGCCCTGCTGGCAGGGGTGGGGCCGCCAAGAATTGATGAGCTGCAACTTGATTGGCCAAGCAAGCCTAAAATCCTTGGAATGAGAGCACAAACAGGTTACCAAGCTCCTGATTGTGTAAGAGAGGTTGCAAAATCTCTACAAGTTTAGCAAAGGCAGAGTTGGAACATCAGTCCATCCATCTATTCATCCATCCATGCATCCATCCATCCATCTGTCTGTCCATTCATTCGTTCACTCATTCATTCAACAAATAGGTATCAAACCCCAAATACTAGGCGTGAGCATGCAGTGATAAATTACCCAGACAAGGTGCCAGCTCTCCTAGAACCCTAGAGAGGGAGAAAGACAATAAACATGTAAACAAAATTAATTCAGCTAGCAAGGAATACTATGGAGAAAATAAAACATGATGATAAAAATAAAACATGATGTCATGATCGATATCATCAAGGGGAGGTGCCCAAAGGAGGCCTCTTGGAGGAGGTGATATTTGAGCCGAGTCCTAAAAGGTGAGGAGGAGGCATCCACGCAAAGGCGTGGGGCTGGCCTGTTCTAGAAGGAGGGAACAGCAACTGCAAAGTCCCTAAGGCAGACCTGAAACTGATATGTTCAAGGAACGGAGAGATCAGTGCATGCAGGGGGTGAGAGGGGCCTCTGGGAGGTGGAAGAGACCGGTACGGAGGGCAAGATTTACGTGGTGAGTGGGGAGGGTTTAGGCAGAGAGGCAGCGTGATCCCCATATACAGTGTCAAAGCTCATCCTGGCTGCTGGGAGGGGCTCAATTAGAGGGACTGGAGGGGAATAAGGAAGCCACAGAACCCAGGAGAGAGGGTGGGAAGACTGGAGCAAGGGATGAAAATATTTTTGAAGTAGAACAGGCCCCAGGATTGCTGATGGATTTGGTGTGGGGCTCGAGCAAAAGCAAAGATCAAATACGAAAGCCAGGCTTTGGGCCCGAGCGAGGATGGGGGCGGCAGTCCCATTTCCAGGTACAGGAAAGTAACAGGTTCCAAGGGAAGCCAAGGGTTACCAGTCGTGTTTCAGGACAAAAGAGCCCAATGTCCTTTGCTCACAACCTGTTTCATTAATATCTAGCACAGAAGAGTGTCCACATGACAACAAAAGATAGAGCCTTTTCAAGACTTCAAAGGAGGTTGTAACAGAGGATGGGGAAGCAGAGGCCCAGGTCTGAAAATGGTCCAAATCTCCAGAACTGTATCCATCACAGTAGAATTTCAAAATGGTTTTCCTCCTGGGTTTTCCACACCATGCGGCAGGCGGCCAGGCCGTGCAGCTGGGGACAGCGGGGCTGGCAGGGCCTCATGCCTGATGCTTATCTCGTGGTTCTTTAGCTCTTGCTCACGCTCTCAGCCCATTTTCACGTTATACGGATGCAATCACTGGATTTGGGTATGGTTCCTTTTTCTAAGTTGAGAGTTTCTATTGGAAAAAACTACCAGCCGGGATCAAATACAAAACCACACTCTCAAGGCCACCTTCTGAGTGAAAACCCGGGCTTTAGACCCTGCAGCCAGAGCTCCTGCTGAGGGCCTCCTGGGTTGTGGGGTGACATTGACTGTCTCCCCTATGCCTGTTGGGGCAGACCCCAGAGAAAGGTGACAGAGTCCTTCTCTAGGGATCCTGGGTGGGAAACCCAGCCTCTTCCTTCCTGTACCTGTAAGTCCCCACTACAGACCCCCACCAACCTGTGTGGTCTCGACCGACCCCTTCTCAGCCCTGCTTCAGCCCTGCCTCTCACCTGGGCCTCTGCTGACCCCTGTCACACCCTTCCTCTTTCTCTTCCATCCCAGTAACCACCACATGGTCCTTGTCTACTTTTTTTTTTTTTTAAGATTTTATTTATTTATTGGAGAGATAAAGTGAGTGAGAGAAAACAAGCTATAGGGATGAGGGGGGAGAAACAGAGGGAGAGACAGACTTGCCCCTGAGCAGGGAGTCCACCGTGGGACTCAATCCCAGGACCCCAGGATCATGACCTGAGCCCAAGGGAGACGCTTAACTGACTGAGCCACCCAGACACCGGTCCTTGCCTACTTGTGACTGTAGGTATCCGATGGTCTTCCTCATATGCCACTCTTGCATTAGGCCACCTCCTCCAGAAAGCCCCCAGTGGTTAAGCCTGATGCTATCACCTACCTAATAACACAGTTTCTGGCCTTTTTTTCCCCTCTCTGTTCTGGATGCAGATGTGTGACCATCCTGGAGAGAGGGGAGGGGGAAGAGAGATTGTGCCTCCCATTCAGATGGGGGGAATCTTACAGGCCCTCAGAGTGACCAGTGGACAACCCCCAATTCTCTTCTGCAGGAACTGCCCTCCCCCCCATATGGTCCTATTCCTGGTCACCGTCCTACCTCCCTACTCTCCCTGGTCCCTTCCATCCAACCAACAAGTATTTACCGGGTGACTACTCTGCACCAGAGAAGTGCTAGGAGCACACCGGTGAAGGAGGAAGACAAGGCCCCAGCTGTCTGGGGTAACAGCTGTTCCAGGCAGGCAGACTGATTATAAACGGAGACATTGATGGGGGAATGGTGGGAGGGTGAGTAGTAGAGGCAGAGGGAACAGGTCCTCCTGCAGAGATAGGTTCTAGTCCCTCTCTCAACAAAACGAGCACCTACTATGTGTTGGATCCTGTCCCAGGGACTTAAAATACATCAGCGAACAAAACAGATGGGGACGCTTGCCCGTGTGGAAATTCAATTCTAGTTGGGGGTTGAGGGAGACCGACACTATATCGTGGACATAACAAGTAATTTTTTTTTTAATATTTTATTTATTTGACAGAGAGAAACACAGCCAGAGAGGGAACACAAGCAGGGGGAGTGAGAGAGGGAGCAGCAGGAAGTGAGAGAGGAAGCAGCATGGCCTTCCCGCTGAGCAGGGAGCCCGATGTGGGACTCGATCCTGGGTCTCCGGGATCATGACCTGAGCCAAAGGCAGTCGCTTAACCAACTGAGCCACCCAGGCGCCCCAACAAGTAATTTTTAAAATGTTTATAATGTGAGGGCATTTGAAAGAGATCAGCATTTAAGAAAGAGGGTAAGGTAAGAGATGAGAGTGTGGGGAAAATGTTGCCATTTTAAACAGGCATCTCAGGGGAGACCTCATTTTGCAGGTGGTATTTGAGCAAAAACTTAAAGGTGAGAGAGTGAGTCCTGTAGACAGCTGGAGAAAGAACATTCCAGGCACAGGGGAAAGGTTGTGCAAAGGCCCTGGTGTAGGAGCATGCCACATGTTTGAAGGACAGCAAGGAGGCCTGTGGGGTTCAAGCGGTGGAAAGGGAGGAGCTGAAGACAGAAGTCAGAGAGGCAGCCAGTCTGGGAAAGGATCATGGAGGTCCTAGAGGGCCGTGTGAGGGCTTTGGCTTTTACTCTGAGGGTAATCAGGAGCTGCTGCAGGGATCTGAGCCCCAAAGCGACATGATCTGAGCCACCCTTTCCACACTAAAGGGTATAATTGTAGAAAGTGGTGGAGGAGGAGGCTGCTGCTTGAAGTAATGAGGTCAGTGGGTCTCTGAGGAAGAGCGTCTAAGCTGGGGTCTGAGGGGCAGAGACTGGACACCCCCCCTTCCTCCCCCTCCTCATCCTCAGTCTGTCAACCAGGGAGACCCTTCTGCTGTCGAACTGCACCTCTCTCTTCTTCCCTCACATCTCCTTTCTGCTCCCTCATCCTCTCCCTCCCTCTCTCTTTCCACCCCCTTGCTGACCCTCCCTCTCATCTCATCTCCCTCCTTCTTCTCACCTCTTTTTGTCTTCAGCCTCACCCCATGGGGATGGGGGCTTCCCCCTTCCAGAGGGTTCCCAGGAAACAGTTGTAAAAAGCACTAGGAAAGGCCACAGCAGGCCCTTGGCAGGAGGGAGGAAGGCAGGTTACAGTGATGGGTTGTGGGCGCTCACCCTCTAATCAGCAGGGTATCTCAGGAGGACAGGGACCCTGGGCCAGGCCCTGCCAGGCTGGGACTTCTCATCCCCAGTCCACTCCTCCCCAGGCCCCCCACCTCAGGCAGAGGGAGAGAGAAAGAAGGCATCCTGCAGGCCTTCCCTGAGCCCAGCCTTCAGGCCTTGACAGGGGGAGAAGCTAAAAGAAACTTCCAAGGTTTCAAACACAACCCCTCATGGTGCAGAGGGTGGGACCCAGGGCAACACTGTAGGTCTGGGTCACATAGTTAGATTCAAACCCAGGATGCTGTCCACACCCCAGACTGTCTCACCCTGTGGCCCAGGCCTCAGGACCAAGCAGCAAGTCAAGGCTTCGGTGCTGCTGCCTGAGGCAAAGGAGACGGGGCTGTCGGACAGTGCCTAAGGGCCGAGTGGGACAGTGTGCTGCAGGCTGCGGGCCGCTGTCTCCAAAGGGAAAACTCTTTCGCTTTGACCGTGACCCTGGTCCCACACCCTTGGGGGAGTGGAGATGGCTCAACACAGCAGCCCTCCTGTCCTCTAGGAAAGGAGCCTCACAAGGTCAGCCTCCCGGGTCACCTGTCTGTCCAGGAACAGGCCCAGCTCTTCTTGGCCATTAGGTGCCACGCGTGGCTGTGGCCTCCAGCACCTGAGTCATCTATGACTCATCGCCCTCTGCCCTCAGTCCCAAGAGGGCTGGGCTGGGTGGACTTGGCCTGAGAATGGGATAAGACCTGTCCAGTGTCCCTGCTTCAGTCAGTCAGGTCTGTCCCTGTCCTCCCCGCACTGAGACAGAAAGAGTCAGATCCCTCACAGAGGACACCAAGGTCAACACACGTCTCCTCACAGAGGAGCCGGAGCCTTCCCACCCTCACACACACACACACACACACACACACACACACACACACATGCACACACACACTCCCTCACAGCGCCTTCTCATTCACACATGTGTTGTGTGGACCCACACCCCCCAAAGTCCCCATCTAGTCCAGAGCACAGGTCTGGGAGTTAGGACCTAAACTTACTTCCCTGTATGACCTCAAGAAGGAGTCTTCCCCTTTCTAGGCCTCAGTTTCCTCCTCTGATCTGGGACTCACAGGTCTCCAACATCCCTTCTAGTCCCAAATCTAAAGAGGGATTTTAGGAAGTGACTTCAGACCTGTTGTCAGCCAATGAAGGAGAGAGTTAGCAGGGTGAATGTGGGTCTGGCTGAGGGAAAGGACACTTCCCTGGTACTCTCGAGACCATACAGCTCCTAAGGCTATAGACAAATATTGCAGGGAAAGGGATGATAATGCCTCTTCCCCAAACCAGCCAGCTCAGGGAACTCCAGGGCCCCACTGTAGTCACCACCCCAAGTAGAAGGGTCAAGGAGATAGAATTCCACAGGCCTCCCCCTTAGACTGGGGCTCCCTGAGAGCAGAAAGTGTCTCCCCCCTCAGATTGGGGCTCCCTGAGAGCAGAAAGTGTCTCCCCCCTCAGACTGGGGCTCCCTGAGAGCAGAACTGTGTCTCCCCCCTCAGACTGGGGCTCCCTGAGAGCAGAACGGTGTTTCCCCCCTCAGACTCCCTGAGAACAGAATGGTATCTTCCCCTCAGACTGGGGCTCTCTGACTCAAGGGCTGCATCTCCCCTCAGACTGGGGCTCCCTGAGGGCAGGGCTGCATCTCCCCTCAGACTGGAGCTCCCTGAGGGCAGGGCTGTGTCTCCCCTCAGACTAGGGCTCCCTGAGACAAAGCTGTTCTTTCCCTCAGACTAGAAGCCCATAGGTCAAGAGTTTGGGTTTTATCTTTTTTCCCCAAACCAAATCTTCCCCTCCCTGAGTGAGCCTGACCCAACTCCAGGGCCTATTCCCCTTCTGCCTTTTTTACCATATGTGAGTAGTGCCCCAGGATGACAGCACCCACAGAGATAGAGGCAAACAGTGATATAACAATTCAACAGAACAGTCTACCAGGTCTTTCCCAACTTCCTCCCATCTTATCCTCAAATCCTCTCCAGAATGTGCGTCACACCTGGATCGTATTCCCCAGAGAAAAGTCAGGGCAGTTAGTTTCAGAGAGCCAGAGATTCATCAGGTGACTCAGCAGAGGGTCCCCAGGCCCTCACCCTCTCTGCCATGTCCCCCCACTCAGACCCCACAACTCCTGGAGAGGGCCCCTCCCCCAGCCCCCAGGAAGGGGTTAATGAGCTTTCGTGCAGGCAGGGTGGAGGGCAGTTGGGAAAGTTGAGAAAGCTAGGGAGGGAGTGGTGTTTCTCCACTTGGCCAGAGCTTCGGTTTCCCAATACAGCATTACTGTGGAGCAGAGACTGGCCGCCGGGCAGGCTGGGCACCGCCACGCTGAGGATCCCAGCAGCGGCCTCTGTTGCACTGGCCAAGCAACCAGCCCCAACCCCTGAGGGCTCTCAGTGGGGAGGGACCCGCTCTCTGGGGAGGGTCCCCTGCTCCCACAGAGGCAAGGCAGGAAGATAAGACTACCACATAGGAGAGTGAAACAGAGCACCGAGAGGGGGCTGACATCTGGCCTGGCATCCATGAGGTAAAGAAGTAGCAGACACCCACTTCAGGGTCTCCAGCTGCCCTAGCCACCTTCTGTCACAGCTTTGAAGATAACGTCTCCCTGACATTTTTGTTTTACCATAACCCGTGTGAAAAAAAATGCATCTTACATTGTGACCCCTGAACACATATGAATACACATACCCCAAGAGTTTCAGGAAATAATACTTACCCTTACTATGCATGAGCCTCTCTGAATATTTTCTATCCTTTCTCATATCTAAGAAAAAGTATCATGTCGGTTTGCAGTTTGGAAAACATTGCTCCAAGGTCAGCGGGCAGGATGCATTGCCACTGTACAGAGAGGGATACTGAGGCCCAAGGAAGAGCCAGATCCTGCTCAGGGTCACAGGGCTGGTCAAGGACCAAACTCCAGCCAGAGCTCAGGTGGCTTCCATAGCAAAATTTCCAAAGCCTGGGGACTTCTTGAGATGGCTGCCTGCAAAAACAAGGCTGGGGAGAAAGATTACCAGTGGCCGACCCTCAGAAAAGAGGAGAAGCAGGGTTGAGAAACAGGCTCTCCTGGGACTCCCCTAGTCCCTGCACTCAACACTCTTCTGAGTCTATGGAGAAGGTGAGGCCTGGGGGTCAAGTTCATTTCCTTCAGAGATGGTCTTAATCATGATGGGGAGGAGAGATGAAGGTTCCCAGTCTTAGGGACAGTGACACAAAGCCCCTTCCCTCAGGGAGCGCCCAGTCTGAGGAGGGAGACCCTGCTCTGCTTTCAGAGAGCTCCTGATTGGTTTCACATTTCTGCCACAGGCAAAAATTATGGGCATATCCAGAACAAGGGCCCAAATGTAATGTCTACACTGAGAACCTTGCTGGCAAAGCAGCAAAAAGGATGAGGAAGAAGGAGAGAAGTATCAAAGCACCTGAAAGGGGATGCCTGGGTGGCTCAGTTCGGTAAGTGTCCAGCTCTTGATTTCTGCTCAGGGTTGTAAGATCGAGTCCTGAGTCCGGGCTCTGCGCTCAATGAGGTGCCTGTTTGAGACTCTCTCTCTCCCTGTGTCCCTCTGCCCCTCCCCTCTCTCTCTCTCTCTCTCTCAAATAAGTAAGTCTTCAAGGCACCTGAAGGGATCACCTAGGAGGAAGGTCCAGCCACTCCTTCCATGTAGGGTTGCCAAACTAAGTACAAGATGCTTAGCTAGATTTGAATTTTAGACAAATAATGAAAATTTAACTGGGTGTCCTGTATTTTTATTTTCTTTGCCTAGCAACCCTGTCTCCAGGACATTTCCTCTTTGGACCTGTTAGGGTCGGGCGACCAGGAGGGGCATGTAGGACTTAATAGCAGGAGAAGCTCAGATATCGGGGTACCCAGTACTGTGGGGGGAGAGGTGGGGGCAGAAATGAGAGTCCCCAGAACACCCTCAGGCTCCAGAAGGCTCCCCTCAGACCCACAGACACCCCCAGCCTGAGCCCCCACCTCCCTGCTCTCCCCTTGAAGTGTGGCTGGGGATGGAGAAGGACAGGAAGAGCCTTTGGAGTGGGTACGTGGTGGTGGGCAAGGGAGCAATGGCTTCCTTCGCTCCTTCTCAGAGGCCACATCAGGCTGGTTGAGATAAGAGAGTCTTCGGAGAAACTGCCTTTTAGGCCAAAACCAACGGCTGGGCCTGGCACCTGTGGGCAGTTTCTCTGAAGTCATGGGGCCTGAGGGATGGTTTACCAGCATCAGGCGGGCTCTGCCCCCAACTCATGTCTCTCCTGCCCTCCTTCCTCCCTGTGTCCCCCAGCACACAAAGCCACAGTTTGGGCTTTTAGCACGGCCGCTGGAGTTGGGCAAGGCCAAAGGCATGGCTGGGGCGGCCACAGCCAGAAGGGAAGGGGGCGAGCCCACTGGCGTCACTGGGAGGACAGTCTCTGAGCTCTCATAACCTCTGTGGCCACAAACATCCCCTCTCCCAGGCACAGGAGCAGGGCTAAGTGCTGGGTCCCAGGTCCTGCCTGTCCACCCCCCTCCCCCCAACTCCTTCCCCTTCCCCTCCCCTGCCCACCACCACCACCACCTTCGTTACCAAGAGGAAAGGAAAAGCTGTTTCTGTCTTCCCTTGTGGGTTTCTACACTGGCTGTTTCCACATTGCTTACCGACCAAGGGAATAAATCATCAAAGATGCTGAGTCTTTGCCGGGTCCTGTAGATCAGCCTCAAGGAAACAAGCCCAGAGTTGCAACCACATCCTCAGGGTGCACCCAGCCTGGTGGCAGAGAGACTCTTTCCTGGTCCTCGGGACCCTGACAGAGTGATGTGACTAATGTTCAGGTTAGTTCTCGAGCCCCTGTTGAGTGGCAATCACTTTATATTCATTAACTAACATAATCCACATTAACAGCTGGGAGATAGGTGTTATCATGCCCATTTCACAGATAAAGACAATGAGGCCCAGAGAAGTCAAGTAACTTGCCCTGGGGTCAGAAAGACAGAAATTTCTGCTGATGCGAAAAGTAGAGCTCAGCTCTGTGGGATCCGAAATCCTCTCTTCCCACCATTCTGTGCCCAGTCACAACAGCAACGACTGCTGGCCTCTCCTGGGCGCCTACTCCACGCCAGCTCCCACCCCCAGCCCATCCACATTTCCCAGATCCTCGGGGGTCACAGCACCTGTTTAAGAGACGACAACTAAAACTCAAAAAGGTAATTTTGCCTTAAGACATTTTAGAAGCGGTCAGGGTTGGAGCTATGTTTTTAGGTTTGATTTTCGGATTGCGGGATGCAGAATTAGCAGCTGGGATTCGAACCCAGGCGGTCAGGCCAGGCGAAGCCAGACCAGAAGTGACCCAGCGTTATCAGTTCTGTGGCCATGGGACAGAGGGTTATTAACATCCAGGAGGTGGCTGTTGCAGAAAAATCAGCAGCTCCCAGAGGGCAGCTCTGGGTCATGGGACGACAGCCAGGTCTGCAGCCCCCTCCCTGCCCCCAGCCCCATGGGGGCTCATCCTGAGAAGCCAGATCCCTCTGCCGAGCCTCACAGCCCCAGTCCTGGGAGCCCTTACCCAACCAGGCGACTGCCCCGTGACTGGGAGTGGTGACCCCTGTCACACTTGCTTGTGTGAGAGCCTGTGGACGTGCTCGTGTGCAAGAAGACCTGTCTTGCCCCCGGAGAGAGGATGCCTCTAGGGTGTCTACTGGGATAGGCCTTCCACCACAGGATTCCGGCCTCAGGAGGCCAGCAGGCCCTGAAGGCAGGCCCAGGCACCTTCTCTCTTTCTCAAGCAGATGGAGAGGAGTGAAGGCAGATCTACCGGCAGGGGTGGGGGGTGGGGGGGGAGTTAAGCAGAGGCGACTGAGGTTGGGGATGGAGATTCTTGTGCCAGAAGCAAAACTATCCACAAACACTGAATATTTTCCCAGAAGACATTCCCATTTCCTCCCCAGGAAATGGAAGCTTCCCGCTCTCAAAGTCCCCGGGAAAGCTTCTTTCTCCCTGCCCCAATCCCAGAGGGCTATACCACAAACCTTCTTCCCCAAAGATATTGGAGCAATAGAACTTCAGTCTTGGGGGGGCTTCTGAGGTGGGTCCCCTGAGAGCCTCCTCCACCAACGGCCCCTCAGATGTAAGCTGGGAAAAATCTGAGAGCAGCAGGATCTCCAGGTTTTCTGCCCAAAGAAGGGTGGACACAAGACCTCCTCTTTCAGACGGGAGGCCCTTGGTGTGTTTGGGGGGTACAGGGAGAAAAGAATGGCCTTGTGTTCTGGTCCTGTTCATTTGTTCCTTGATTTCTCAAATAGTCATGGCAGGCCTGCCTCGCGCAAGGCCTTGGGTTCGGAGCCCTACAGAACATCATCCCTGACCGGAAGGGCTCCTCCACACCCCCCCTCCCTTCAATGCCACCCCCCTTCCCCACTCCTGGGCTCCAGGGCTGGACCCACCCTGGCTCACCTCACTTCTCAGCAAGACAGAAAAGATCTCCACTTGCAAATATCAGTATAAAACCCAGTTGTGGTCTTTCAGTTTAGAAAGTTTTAAGTGAGGGGGCGCCTGGGTGGCTCAGTCGGTTAAGTGGCAGACTTTTGATTTCAGCTCAGGTCATGGTCTCAGGGCTGTGGGATCGAGCCTGTTGTGGGGCTCTGCCCTCGGTGCAGAGTTGGCTTGTCCATCGCCTTCCCCTCTGCCCCTCCGCTCCCCAGCACATGTGCTATCTCTCTCTCTCAAATAAATAGATGAAGTCTTTTAAAAAAAAAAAAATTCTTTTTTAAGTGAGAAGGGAGAAAACCAACCAAATTATACCAAAGTAGAAACTCAGAGAAGAAAAAGACATTGACGTGGGGACTAGACCTAACAACAGAATTAACAAAGACTGGTTTTGAGCACATTCTCCGTACCAGGTGCTGTATTTGGTCTTTTGACATGTCAACCTTACCGCTTCCTCTCAAGCTCACGATGCTGGTGTGATTGTGCCCATTTCCGAGAAGAGATAGTTAAGCCCCAGAGAGATGATTTAGCCAGTGGCTGACCCAGGCTTCTGACCCAGATCTGTTAGAAGGTTTGGTGGGGCTCAGGGCAGCCCGGACTGGCTCTGCAGAGGCACCAGACAGGGCCCCACAGGCCCGCACGCCGTTGCCTGGGAGACTTCCGGTCCCAGGCTGATGGCAGCTGCTAAACACAGGATGGGGAGCCAGAACATGGTTTCCCTGCAGGGAGCCTGAGGAGGTGCTGGATGAGGTTCTCAGACCTCCCCAGCAGAGGGGACAAGCAGGGCCCCAGGAGGGGGAAACAGGTTGGCTTCTGTCCCACTCAGAGCCAGACCCAGAGACCGCGAGGGGATGTGTGTCAGGGCCCAGAAAGATGAGCTGTGCTCAGCTCTTAACAAATGGAGACAGAGCCTTGCAGGACCTATAAATGTGTATTGGGAGAAGAGGGAAGGATGGGGGTGAAGGTTCCAGAAGGTCTCAATAGGCACCCATACCCTTTGGTTCCAAACATCTACCATAGCCAAATGAAGGCAAGGGAGTACCTTCTAGAGAGTGGTTTCCATCTTAATCATCAAAGAAGTGTCTGCTGGTGGGTCTTCTGTCTCCTCCCTCAAACTAGAACCTCTGTGAGGACAGGGCACAACCTGAGGGCAAAGGCCATGTCACCTGTTCAGATTGGGAGCCACCTGAGGGCAGTACTTTACTTCTTTCACTAACAGACTATCATCCCTCCATCCCATCACCACCAATGACAAATGCAACCTTTTAAAAGCTATTTCAGATCCCAGGCCTTTTGTCCTCCGGAGACCCAGGCCCAGCCCTTCCCCTAGATGTCTCAGCCTGATGGGTCCTTTCCCTATGAACTACCTCCCCCCTCGATTCTGGCTCTTCCCTCTTCTGAGTGGCTTCTGTCCTCTCCTTTGCAGATACTCACCCGGGCCCTATCTTTGCTTTGCATTTTCCCTTTCCAAGTAGATTATAAATATTTACTGATTTATTCCCTCCCCTCCCCTACCTCTTAAGTCCTGAGGTATGATGGCTGTGGATGTGACTGAATTGTCTCTCTCCCAACAATTCTGAGACCAAGCCAGCAGGGCCTCTCAAGGATCACCACCTCTATTCCCCCATCTCTAGGCTGTGGTGTGCTAAAGTCACCCCTAGCAAAGGAAAGGTCCCTCCATGCCAGGAAACAGCACATATGGCTGGTATTCCATAGATCCTGGAGGATAGGAGGGAGAAAGAAGAGAAGGAAGGGAAAAGATTCCATTGGCTTTTCCTCAAAATTCCTTGTGCTACTCTCTCTGCCAGTTCTTCATAATGTCTAGCCTCTCCCTCTCATGCTGTAGATGGGGCTCCCTTCCTCCTGCTAAGAGCACAACAGAACTGACTTGCTCTCCTCACTCCGAAACTTTGGATAATACTTTGTCCTGCCTGGCACAGACCTTGTTCTGAGTCTTCCCACCAGACTTCCCACCAAGGCAGACCCCCAGTCTCTGAGTCTCTTATACACACGTCCTTCCTTCCTTGAACCTCGCACTATGCCATGCCCCCTCCCCAAGACCATCACACCTACCAATAAAACACTATGGGTAGGAAGGGACAAAGGTCCTTGCCCCGAGGAAGTGACTGCTTACTTGGATGATTTAGTCATGATTGTAGGTAATACCTATCCCAAAACTTTATAGCTTGAAACATCAACAGTCCATGTATTTGCTCATAACTGTGTACATTTGGACAACAATGGCTTCTCACTCTGTGTGGTGTTGGCAAGAGCTGCTCCCCTGGGCCTAGAGAATCCAAAATGGCCTCACTCACGTGTCTCAACCTGGGGTGGTTGGCACAGCTAGGAGCTGTTCCTGCCTCAGCCTCTCTCTTTCTCCTTGCATGGCTCTCTCCCCAGCAGGGTGGTTGGACTTCCTCACAACATGGCGGCTGCCTTCCTGACAGGCAAGATGGAAAACTGCATTGTCCCTTAAGGCCTAGGCCGAGAAGCCCCAGAATAGCTCTTCTGCCACATTCTCTTAGTCAAAGCAAGTCCTACACCAGCCCAGATTCAAAGGAGGAAAGACTCTACTTCTTGATGGGAAGAGAGGACTGTGTGCACAGGGATGGCAAGAACGATTGGCAGCCATGATTGCACGCAGGCCACCATGATGGTCGGCACATTATGAAACTGATCCAGGATCAGCCAGGTGTATATGGATCTACCCAGCCTCCTTGCTGAGGGCAGGGGGTGGGGGAAGAGAGTAGGCTGGCAGTGTCCATGGAGAGGCAAGAACTCCCAAGGCCTTTGAGGCCATGGCCAGGATCTGTCACTGCTTAGGGAAGAGGGAAAGGGACTCAGGCTGGGCACATCAGAGTTGAGAAGGAGCGCTTTGTATCTCTGGGGAAAAAAGTGGCTAGCGCAAAGGGTGTGAGTCTCACAGAGGGGATATGGTTTGGAGCAGCTTGGCACTGGGCCTTGCTCCAGGGTGGGGGTTGAGCAGATCTTATACAACCGAAGAACGCAACATTTTCATTTTACCCTTCTTTTCCCCATAGTCTATTTAAAGACTGTTTCTCTCCTCCAACACTGCATGTTGCAATTTCTTTCGTGCTTAGGTTTCGGATCTTCCACTGACGAGCCCCAGCCCCTGGAGACATCTCTTGCCTCGCCTTGCCTTACCACACTTAGGGACTCTGGATTTCAGCCCTGGGTTTGGCTACCACCACATCCTCCCCCTGTCCCACTTTTCTACTGGCTGTTTGTATTCAGTCTAGACGATTCATTTTTACTTGTTGATGTTCTGCCCTAGCCCGGGGCAACCATGGTGTGGTGGGACAGAGCACTAGAGTTGGAGTCAGGAAAGCTGATTTAAATTCTGGCTTGGCCATTTACTGACTGTGAGTAAATTCAGGCACATTATTCACCCTCTCTGAGCCTCCTGCTTCTCATCAGCCAAGGAGAAATCATGAGCCCCATCTCTAGTGTGGAAATAGTGCCTGGCAATGGCTTCTGTCCCTAATCCCTGCCTCAGATTCAGTTCCCTCCTTGCCCAGCCCCCTTCAAGTGTCTCCACTTGTCAGCGAGCCCCTCCACCAACCACCACTGCTGGCCTCACCCACCTCCAGGGCCCTGGGATTAACCGCTCTGTCGCTTCGGCCTCAGTTTCCCAATGTGTTATTCGACAACCGTTAACTAAGCATGTACTACATTCCAGACACTGTTCTGTGAGCTGGAGGTACAGCAATGAACGAAACAGAAAAATGTCTCTGCCCTCACACGTTGCCTGCATTCTAGTGAGGGCAGGGGTGGGGGATGAGGGGTGTGGGGAGAGACAGACAAAAGGGCAAGTAAATTTTAGAGCTACCTGATCCAAAACAGTAGCCACTAGCCACATATGTATACTGAGCCCTTGAAATGTGGCTGCTCCCAACTGAGGTGTGTGGTAGGAACAAAGCACACATCAGATTCGAAGACTTCACACAAAAGAAAAGGGAAATCTCTGCTTAATCATTTTTACATTGATTCAATGCTGGAAGCTAGGGTTAAGTAAAATATAGTATCAAAATGAATTTCACCCATTTCTTTTGATCTTTCTAAATCTGGCTCCTAGAAAATTCTAAATTACATGTGTAGCTCACATGGCCATTCTACTAGACCCCACTTTTCTAGGGCGGGTGAGAAGATGGCACACGTTATGGGGGGAAAGAAGAGGTGATAAAAAGGAGGATCCAGGGGCGCCTGGGTGGCTCAGTCATTAAGCATCTGCCTTCAGCTCAGGTCACGATCCTGGAGTCCCGGGATCAAGCCCGGCATTGGGCTCCCTGCTCTATAGGAAGTCTGCTTCTCCCTCTCTCACTCCCCCTGCTTATGTTCCCTCTCTAGCTGTATTTCTCTCTGTCAAATAAATAAATAAATCTTTTATTTAAAAAAAAGGAGGACCCAAGTGCAGAGTGAGGAAGGGGTGTCAACTGTAAATGAAGTGGTCAAGGTGATCTCCCTGAGAAGGTAAGAAGACTTGAAGGTAAGAGAACTCCCACATTGCCAGGACTAGGAGAAGAGTGATCCAGGAAGCAGGGACAGCCAGTGCAAAGGCCCTGAGGTGGGAGAGTGCCCACAGTCTGAGGAACAGAGAGGCCACAGTAGCTGTTGCTGAGTGTCCAAGGAGGGTGAGAAGTCATAGTCAAGGAAGTAGAGGCCACCCAGATGGTGCAGGGCCTTTTCAGGCCATCGTTTGGACTTTTATTTTTTTCTCTGAGTGAAATTGAGTCTCTGCAGAGTTTTGAGCCAAATGGTGACCTGATTTGGCTCACAGGTTCCCAGGCTCACTCTGGCTGTGGTGTGAGAATCAACTTAAAGGGGGTGGGGTTGAAAAAATTAGGAGGCCAGTTCAGAGGCTGTAGCAAATCCCCAGCCGGAATGACAAGAACCCCTACCACACAGGGTTGTGGTGCAGATTCCGAGTTACCCAGTGGAAAGCTCTGTAGGGCAGAGACCCAGCTCCCATCTTCTGCACAGTGCAGCCTGGGGAGGCAGAAGCGACCACCACCCCCCTTAGCCTCTCCCCCTGGAGGCACACTACAGCCTCTTTCTGGCCTCCTCGCCTCCCACCCGCCACAATGCTGGGGTGCTCCTTTGAAAATCCCTCACTTGCTGCTTATCCCTGACAGGAGGCTCTGGACATGGCATTGTAAGCTCCCCGTGAGCTAACCCTGCCTCTCCCCTGCCTCCACAACTCACCACTACCCACCAGAGTTGCCCCTCATCCCTTCGCTCATACCACACCTTCTGCCTGGGATATCTGCTTTAACCATTCCCCCCTCCCCTGTTCTGTCTTCTCCTACCTGTTCTTCAAGGGGCTACCAGGAGGTAACGTCAGGAGAGGACCCTCAGACTCTGCCACCCCAATACATCCCAAGCTGGACAAGTGTCCCCACCACGTTATGCATCTTTCTAGTCATGGATTTGTAGTTTCAGTGACTCCTCAGCCACCCACCCTCACCAGACCCTTGAAGAGTGGAGTTGTCTTATTTATAAAGCATCCTCTGCCCTAGCATGGCCCCGTAAATGCAGTTTGAGGGATAAAGAGAGAGACAAGAGGAAGTGGATTTGGAAGCCTTGCTCATAAATGCCACAAAGACCTAGACAGCACCGGCCCTTGCCAGGACCGCGGGAGAGCGGAGCCTATACAACAAGGCGGGGCAGGGAGTCCTCTCAGGAGCCACTAGAGCCGCGCATCCATCTTCCAAGAGCTCGAGAAACTCCAGGACCCATTCTGTAAAATTTAATTACACCTTGGGGTCACAGGGTGCCCATGAGTCCTTGCCACTTTCAGTCTGCTACAGCCAAGGCCCCATAGCCAACCTCAGCCCTCTCCTATACCATGGGCAGCAAGCTCAGACACATGGCCAGTTCCTTCCTCGACCAAGGGACCGGGCCTGGATCACGTGGTTCCTGAAGGTAGCATTGCCCACTGGAGGCCCTGGCTCCTCTCTAAGGTGCTGTTTCTCCCTCCCCCATTGCAAAGCCCCTCCCCCCAGCACTTGTTCAGCCAGAATGGAAGCACTGTGATGCCCTGCACAAGGTGGGCCACCCCATCACCTGCATACCTGGGACCCCTTTCCCAGACCTCAGACAAATGCCATTTGCCCACAGGAGGAAGGAAAGGGGGCAGGAGGGAGTCTGGAACAAGGGCCCAATGGAGAAGGAGAAACCAGGAGGACCTTTGAGATCAGAATTAAATTCTTTAATACAAAATGCTTTTTTAAGATATATCTGTATTTCTTTGTTGTTGTTTAAAAATAAATATGTACTACGGAATATCTCGAAAAACTGTACTAGAGACAAAGACGTGATGTTAATATCTTTTCCCCCACAATTATTACGGATAAACAGTAGCACCAATAAATAAATGATAACAAATATTAAAATTAAAAAAGGAGAGAGATTTAGTATGTAGAATTCTCTATTTTTTCTTGTTTTGTTTTTACATATAAAAAACAGAATAGCAATGTCTATTTTATCAGAATCACATATATACATAAACATATATATATATATATATATATATACACACACACACACACACACACACAAATGCAAGTTGCCAAACATATATATAGTATGTAGATGTATATTGAAACCCTATTTCAAAGGAATGTGTGGTGGGGAGCCAGGGGAAAGGGGGAGGGCAGAGCTGAGTGTTAGCAAATTAAATATCTGTTCAGGACAAGCTAGTGACTGTCACCGATCAGGGAGCTAGAAATTGGAAACGAATCTTAAAACACAAAGAGCAGTACAAATAAGAGCGCAAGAGAGAGCAAGAGAGAGAATACATCTCATAAATAGTTGAAATTAAATATTAACCAAGAATACTGAAAAAAACCCTACTCTTTAATTAAATTAACTGTTTTAATTTCTAATTAAAAAGGGATATTAAATAAGTACCGTATATAAAACACTTTCTCTGCCTCCATGGTGGGCACGTGGATCCTGCCCTGTCTCTCTGTGCCGCGGGAAGGGTTGGGTCTAGGGACAGAGGAGGGGTGACCACTCACACACACACACAGCCAGGTCTCCTGGGGGGACAGAACTAGTGGTTTCAATGGTCTGAGGACATCAGGCCCTCCACGGCTGGACCGGGAAGGAGAACCGGGAGAAGGCCAAGGCAGGAGGCCTCCCCTCCACCAATGTCTCTCTTCTTTTCGCCAAGATATCTGTGGGCGGTGCCCTGGGCATCTTGGGAGCGAGCGAAGAGCAGGTGAAGGCTGCCCGGTCTCCTGAATCTTCCAGGCAGTGCCCCCGGAGGCAGGACGCCTGTGCGGCGTGCGAAGAGGATCCCCAAAGTACAGCAGTGTCCGGAGGCTCCCCAGACTCCTGGTCAGAGCCAGTGTCCTCGTCCCTATACCTGTCATCCGTCCATTTGACTCGGGGTAGAGGCCTGGGGCCAGGGCTGGGTTTGTCGGTGTTCCCAAAAGCAGGCCAAAGTTGCCCCCGTGCCCTGGCCACACACATTCCTGGGCAGGAAGGGGACCCTGGCCTTCCTAAGCATAGGACCAAAAGATCGTGCCAGAGTCTCCCCTCCCATCCTCCACCCTGTTGGGGTCTGGGTAGGGACAATTCTCCTCCCAACTCAAGTCCACAGCAGTCAAATACATCCAGTGAAGACACCAATAACATTAGCAATGTTAACTTAAAAAAAGAATATATATATTTTATGTATATATAAAATATATATATTTACTTTTATATATATATATAATATATATATATATAAATGTATGAATGTGGGTGGGTGTGTCTAGAGGAATCCCAGAAATAAAACTCTCTAATCTTCCGGGCTCGGTGATTTAGCAGCAAGAAAAATAAAATGGCGATCCGATTCCAAGAGGGACCGTGCTTGGTCACCCGCCCGGGAATGCTTCTGCCGGAGTCACGCCCTCCGGACCCAAAGTGCTCTGCGCAGAGTCTCCTCTTCCTTCATTTCAGGTTTCTGGATTAAGGGCTATTCTGGTGATGGCGATGGTTGGTGTGGTGGCGGCGGCGGCGGTGGGGTTTCATAGCGTCTGAATCAGGCTTTCCCAGTGAGAGGTCTGGTTCCCGAAACCCTGAGGGAGGCTCCTTCTTCCAGCCCGGCTCACCGCCTAGGCTTGTCACATCTGCGGGAGATGGGAAACAGAGGCTGGGGGTCAGGGCCAGGCGTGGGGATGGGGTGGCAAGGCAGAAAGCCGCCCCACTCCCGGGAGCCCCGAGTCCCCAGTGAAAGCATGGTGCCTATCTTGAGGAGCCCAGAGTGAAGGAAGAGCCAGCCCCTGCATCCAGGGCTCCCCTCTGCCCTCTAGAGCTTACAGTCTAGTTGAGACAGGACAAGGCCATGGGACATGTCATCAGAGGCAACAAATGAACACATACTCAACAGTCCCTACTTAACATTTAAGAGCTGACGGTGACCAGAGTTGGAGCGAGTTAGTTAGCAAAGAGTGCCTGCAGAGAGAGGTGCTTAGTTGGGCTCTGCCTCTGTGGGGCTGGCTGGCGGGAGAAAGTGGGGAGAGCACCCTGACCCAGCGCTCAGGCCAGCTGAAAGGGAGGGGCTGCTCCTGGGGAAGGGAGGGGATGCTGGCGAGAAGCTGAGGGACACGGCTCCTTTCACGATGCCCTCCCTCCAGGCCTCGTTTCTCGGGCATGCTGGCCACAGCGTGCCCCAGGAACCAGGCTGCCATGTAAGTGACAGCAGGGGAGAGGGGATCATTCACTGCACATTCTCCTGCCCATACCAAGTGGACGCCAAGAGCAGCTTTCGTGTCAGGCCCCGGCACTGATCACCTTTGCCCTTCTCTACCGTGAGAGGTCAGAGCAGGCCCTGCCCTTCTGAAAGCCCCTGATTTGGGGTTCTGAAACTAACTCCCCCATGTTGGGGAGGTCGCTAGCGGTTGGCATTACTTCCCTTAGCCCCCAGGTCACTTGACACACTCCAGCAGAATAATCCCCACAGAAACCCTAAAATGATAAAGCCCTCACCTTCCCCGAAACCCCCAGGGCATGAGGAGACCCCTCATTGGACCCTGGAGTTAGGCAGAGCCCCAAGGCCAGCACCCACTTTCACTTCCTGTCTTCAAGTAGTGCCGAGACAGACAGAAACCCACCCCAACGGCCCAGGGCCTCATCCCGGGAACCCCTTCAACACCCACAGCTATAGGAACATGGGGGTGGGAAGGCAGCCACATTCCAAGAACTTTGTTAATGGAGCATCTGGACTAGCTGGGGGCACCTCAACCCTGCCTGGGAATCCTCACAGAAGCCCCCCACCCTGGGTGAGACTCAGGCTGGCCCAGAGGGCTCCCGGCCTTGGGATAAACACCCCTGAAGGCTTCAAATGCTCCTGACCTGACTCCCTGAACTCAGTCATGTATTCACTTACACGCCCGACACTTTCTAGGTCCCCACTGTGGCCCAAGGACAGAGCTACAGATGCCTGGAAGGTCACCCAGGGGAATAAAAGCCAGGCCCTCCCATGAGGCATTCCCGACCCTCCCATCCTGGAGGCATTTGGAAATAATGTGGGCTGTTTGGGGTTGTCTTCATGAGTACTGGAGTATTAAAGGTATCTAATATCCCCAAATATTAAGTCTCCTAGGACCCCAGTCTCGGACGGACTCGCCCCCCCGCCCCCGTGAGAGACACTGAGGGGACGAGAAGCCCAGCGGGGCTGACTTCAGAGGGCGGTGGCAAGGCCCCCCCAGAGCCCTTGAGCTCTGCAGACCGCAGCACCCTCCGCACCGAGAAGGGTCCTCTGTATTAGTAGCAAGACAGGAACAACGTCAGGACCAACAGCCACCGCAGGACACCGCGGGCCCACAGGACACAACACTCAGCCTGCGTCCACACCGTCCATCACAGGAAGCCACACCAGGCTACCCCCTCAGGCAACCAGGGCAACCTCTGCACAGTCCACGCCATGCCAGGCCTGCGCCTGCCGCCCCCCCTGCAGCGGCCTCGCAAGCAGAGAAGGCAGCCGTCAGCCACCAGGCAGGCAGCTAGAAGCCAAGCAAGCAGCTGGCCCCTCTTGGGTGCATGTGCACGCCAGCTCTCTCAAGCTCTCTCTCTCTCTCGCTCGCTCTCTCGCTCTCTCCCCATGTCTGTGTGAAGCCCCTCTCTGACTCACTCGCCCTCTGGGAACCAACCTGCAAGTACGTTCGTTTAACTCAAGCTGCCTCGCCTTGCAACGCGAGTCTGTGTTTTTGCAGGAACATTTACACGTCTGCGGATCTTGTACAAACAAATGCTTTCTCCGCTCTGAGCAAGGCCCACAGGGACTGCAAAAAGGCAAAAGGAAAGACATCTAAGCTAGAGCGTCAGCAGAGAGAGAGAAAAAAAAAAAAAACCATGCAACACCCTTAACGGTCCACAGCTGCACCCCCACCCAGCTCATTGGCCCCCCTGCCCTTCCATTCCCTGGAAGGGTCCAAGTGCTGCAGCGGAAAACAGAGAGAGCGGCGGAAAGAGGCAGCACTGGCTAGGAAGCCTGCCTGTGGGAAGAGGCAGACAGAGATGGGCACAGAGTGCAAGGAGAGGGCCACTGGAAGGGGGGTGCTGTCCCATGGGGACAAGTACAAGTCTAGGGCCACAGGGCCCCAGTGGCTACTGCCCCAGAAAGAGCACACCTTGACTCTTCACCTGCCGGGGACAGCAATCCGGGGCCACCGTCCCCTGTGCCAGGGCTCAGGCCCCTCCACCAAAGGCGGACTGAAGGGGGGGACCAAGGCAGGCCCAGCCTACAGGCAGTGTCCACAGCCAGGCCACTAGTGGCCAAAGGGCCCACCACAGCCTCCAACCCAGAGGAAGAGGCTCCAAACCTACAGGGAGGTTTCTGTGGGTGCCATGGGTTGGACCAGAGTAGAGGGCTCCCCTCCAGAGGCCTCGGGTCCACGAGGATGGGCGGCCATACGATGCCTGACCCCACCCAGCCTCCTCCTCCAGCTGACAACAGGCTGCCTCGCGTCACTCGCGCCCCTTCCTCACGCCACGTCTGCCCGCCCCACCACCCTCAGCCTCCAGACAAGTGCAGAAGCCCAGAGCAGTGGAAACCAGTCAAGTGAGCAGGCTCTGGTGCCTGGCACCCGTGCCAGATGGGCCCGCCACCAGTGCCCAGTGGGTGAGAGAAAGGCGGTGCCCAGCCAAGCCAGAGTCCCCTCCCTCAATCCGCCAGGCCCACTCTGCCCGCCCGCCCAGCCGTCCCGACCCTGGACCAGCCACGCCACCACCGAATCGAGCCACTGGTGCCAATTAGTGGAGTGAGAGTGAGAGAGAGACACTGAGGGGAGAGGGCGAGGAGAGGCGGGGGGCGGGCAGGGCATAGCTAGGGGGTCCCGCCGGCGGGAATCTGACTGGGGGCCGGGGAGGCTCCAGGCAATGAGACAGCGGAGGCACCACGTACACGCTCCAGGGTTTATACCGGGATTTCTTGCGCTTTCTTTTTTGCCCCTTTCCCTTTCCTCGAATTGATTTTCTGGAAAATAAAAAAACAGAGACAGACAAAGAGAGAGCAAGGGGGAAGGGGAAAGGAAAAGAAGCAACAAGAAGGGCAGGGTTCAGGACACACTTCCTGGAACGAGGTATAAGGAGGCCAGCGGGCTCCAGGAAAGAGCCCACACACAACACGCACACGCACACGCAGGCTGGGGCAGCAGGCCCTCGACGGCCCCTTCTTCTCCCTTCGGCCTCCCTGAGGTGGCCAACCCAGCCTCCCACAATGCTCTGCGTGGAGAGCAGAGGCTGGGTGGAGGACACAGGACCCAAAGGCCTGCATGCTTGTGACAGCTCCTGGTCCCAGGCAGGGGGCAAAGCCTGGTAGGCAGGCTCTGTGGCCAGCAACCTTGGACAAGTCAGACCCTAAAGGTCGGGGGGCGGGGGTGCTGTAAAAGGTAGGCACGAGTTTGGAGAGACCTGACTTGGTGGGGGTGGGGTCGGGGCCCAGGCTGTGCTCTGGGCACCTTCTGCCTTCAATTCCACGTGCAATGGCAAAGGGGTTCCTCAGGGGCCCTGCCTCTGCAGATCCCGGCATGGGGGAGGCAGCTACACCGGGAGCTGGCACAGACCCAGGGGCGGCACATGAAAGGCGCCAGCCTGCCTAGCCATAACCTGGGCCGAGAGGCGGGGATGGGTATCCTCAGAGCCCCGGGCAGGCGGTAGGGTGGGGTGGGAGTTAGGAAGGCAGGGGAGGAGGGGCCTGGGCGTTACTTGGCAGGAAGTCCTCTCCCCAGCCTGTCAAAGCCTGCTACACCATCTCACCAGACTCTCTTCCGAGCCCAGGCGAGCCCCCCACTCTCCCTGTGGGCAAAGCAGACATTTGGGAAACGGAGGGGGGGGAGCAGGCTGAAGCCTGTTCCCCTCAAGGGAACCAGCACTCTCCACACCTGCCAGGCCAGAAGATGCCCAGAATTTCTGCCACGGGGGAAGAAATGAGGGGGAAGGGACTGAGAAGGGCAAGACAGCTCCCCTAAGAGAAAGCACTGGGAGGAAGAAGGTATACACACACACTCTCTCTCTGAGACTAGTCTCCCAAATCACTGCTCTGGGAGCCACAGCAATCCTGGAAGTTGGGGACTCGGGAAGAGGGAAGGGGGTTGAGGCCTCAGAGCTTCTGTGTCCCCAGAGTTTTGGGAACAGACAGGATGGTGAGGGAGGTGAGGGAAGGGCACAGGTGCTCTCTCTCATTCTCTTTCCCTGCAGGCTTGTCCCCATTGCTCACCAGGTCTTGAAGGCTCACTGCCCCCAGACTATGCCTCCCTGCTCCATCCTGACCCAGCCCTCCATGCTGAGCAACTAGAAGCCTTAGAAAATGACCAACAGTCAACTCGATTCCCCCTGGCCAGGGAGGGCTGCATGGCTCTGGCCCGCCTTGCTCCTACAGAGGGTATCACCCAGAAAACATCGCTGCCAGCCCCAAGTCCAATCACACTGCCACAGCAACCGCCATGGGAGGCTGTCTCCTCTGACACACAAAAGCTGACCTCAGCCACCCGCTCCCTCTCCCCGCTGCGAGTGACGGGAGACTAGAGCAGGCCGGGGAGCAGGTATCCGCACGGTGTCCGCACGGCGCCCCCAGCACGCCAGAATGGCAAGTTGTGGCCAGGAAGGCCCTGGAGAGCTGGAATGCGTGGTCTCTTCCCACAGGAAGCTCCGGGCTCCAGGCGGCTGTTCTGGCCCTAATTCTGGAGCCACAATCCTCGAGTCTGCTCTAACCCCCACCCCCCAATGCCACCACAGCTCTTCATGAGGCCTGACCCAGTGAAGCCACCAGACCCCCTGAGAGAGGAAGCCAAGAGCCCCAAACCAAGATAACCGGCAAGGAGAGGGAACAGAGCTAAAGTCATGGCCACTTACTTTTCTTGCCTTGCTCTATCTTTCTTTGGTCTGCAGCGGGCAGAGAAAGAGAAAAGAACAAATCAGAGAGGGGTTCAGATGGTGAGGCTAACAAGAACAACAACATACCATGACACATCAACGTGGTTAAAACCCCTTTACATAAAATAACTCATTTAATCCTTCTAATAATGCTATGAGAAATATCCTACAGTTGTCCCCACTTGACAGATGCAGAAACTGAGGCACCATGAAGTCAAATTAAAATGCCCAAGGTTCCACAGTTGCATGGTAGAAATGGCTAAGGAGTGGAACACGCTTAACCCACCCACCATCTGCTGAACAAGTGAATCTGTGCCTCTGTCCTCACCTGCATTCACATTTCTTGTGCTGTAGGAAACTCATCTCCCCTATGTGCTGGCCTTGATGAGGCTTGATCCGCATAATCTAGAGGGAAAGGAAGAAGATCACAGAGGTTAGTGACCCAGCCAGCCATACCCAGATGGGACACCCTGTGGCTCTTGCCACTCAGCACCCAGGGGGTTCTACAGAGCAGGGGTGGGGGGTAGAGGGAGGAGGGACCAGAGGCTCTACCAGAAAGAGCCTCAGGCCCACCCCAACTCCCCCCAACCCTGCTGACCTCAAGGAGCCCCTGCTCTTCTTGAGGGTAGGTGTGGCTGCATGGGTTGGCCAGGCTGGGAATTCAGGTCCTGGGTTCTTGCTGGTCCCCATCCCTCCTCTCCTGTTATCACCTGTAGGTCTCACCCTGACCCCTAGTCGCTACCCAAGAGCCACCTTCCCTGGGGTCTCAAAGCTCCCTCCCACCCTGCCCAGGCTGAGATGTGCCCTGTCACGGGGCAGCACCAAATGACTGCCTTTGAACACTCTCCATGCACCAGGCGCTTCCAGCACCCCAAATACAGCCCCCAACGAGGAAGTGCCCTCTTTCTCCAAGAGAGGAAGAGAGGGGCTCCTGTCACAGGTGTCAGCCCCTCCTGAGGCCAGGGGCAAAGGTCAGAGGGGGAGGAGAAGGCAGCAGGGACTTGCAGGGAACCCCAAACCAGGAAACAGGCATCTTTTCCTCCAACGGGGGCAAGACTCCTCACGCTTCCCCCTGACCGACTCAGGAACAAAAGGCAAATGCGGCTTCTCCTCTCAAGAGTTGGCCAGGAAAAGGCCAGGGAGCACCTGTGCCAAAGTCTAACCCTGCTCACGCCCGCCCCCCAGCCCCCACTCCCCACAGATGCCCACCTGCATGGTGATGTTGAACTCTTCAGTGGGCACGCACTCCAGGCCCTCATCATTACAGCAGCCCCCACATCGCATCAGGGGCACGCAGGATGGCTTGAAGATGTACTCAATGTCGTCGGGGTACTCCTGGAAGATGTCCACCAGGGTCTCAATGGGTCGGCAGTAGCTGCGCTGGTAGACGTCCATGAATTTCACCACTGCATGGGACAGGTGATACATGAGCCCCACCACTCACACGAGAGATGGCCGGCCCCAATCTCCACCGAGCTTCAGAGGGCAACCCCGCAGAGTTCCTGTGGAACCTCACTGTAGCGGAAGTCCCTCCAGCTGTGCTTGACAACCTTCCCTAAGCTTCCCACCACAGGCACTAATGAAGGTCTGGTTCTCTGTCATGTTCTGAGGGAGATGGTCTGCTGTATCTGACTCCACTGCCTCACCCTGACCGCTGAGCCAACTCCTGGGGCAACCCTAATGCTGGGACACAGTCTGACGATGAGGGTACTTGTTGGGGGGCGGTGAGCAGGAGGGGTGAACTAAGTTTCCCGTGAAAGGAGAAAAAGCCAGCTTGGCAAACCTACTCCCCATTTCCCTACACCCTCTGCCACCCCAACCATCATATTAACAACCGCTGAACGAGGGCTTATTATATGCCGGGCAACGTGTACCATCATCCCTGGTTTCCATGACCAATAATTCTCCCCATATGGCAATGTGAGTGCCAGTAGGAAGTCCATTTTACAAAAGGGGACCTGGAGGTTCAGAGGGGCTGAGGAACTTGCCCAGGGCCCACACTTCCAAACAGCTCTAACATCAAAGCCTTCCCAAGGCAAATCAGGTGGAAGCAGGCGGGGGGGGGGGGGGCACTTTGCCACCTGCCGGACCCCTCCCCAGACACTGGCTGGGGAGGCCGTGAACATCAGCATAGGGGCTGGGCCTGCCTGGAGTCAGCAGGTGGCAGCAGGTGGGCACACTATGCAGGCCCTGGCCGCCACCGATAACCCCGCCCTAGAGGGCAAACTGCTTGCATCATGGAAAAACGGTGCCGCCACAGCAGCTACAGAGCACTTCTAGAAGCTGATCTGGAGGGAGAGCAGGGTAAAGACAGCTTCCCAGGCTGGCCGTGGAGCCTGTGGTGCGCTGGAGCATGAAGAGGTAATTCTAGGCCACAGGGGCGGGGCCCTGGAGAAAAGACACACTCAGGACCTGGAATGCTGGCTCCCGATTATTGTGGCC
Organism: Spilogale gracilis; assembly: GCA_004023965.1. NCBI lineage: Eukaryota > Metazoa > Chordata > Mammalia > Carnivora > Mephitidae > Spilogale > Spilogale gracilis. The sequence continues at coordinate 111,784 of PITA01004398.1, forward strand.
CAGCCTGCCACTCTCCATCACTCTCACACACACACACACACACACACACACACACACACACACACACACCTCACTACCGCATGGTAATCCTTGCCCCAAAATGCTTTGTCCCCACATGAGAGGAAGAAGCAGCACCCCACCTGTGAAGAGGTCCCTGCTCTTGCCATGCCTTGGTGTGACCTTGGACCAGTCCCTCCCCTCCCTGGCTCTCAAACTGCACATCTAAGTAGGTTGGGTGGATCGCTAAAGACACTGAAACTGAGACAGAAACGTGGGGTTTTGTCTCCCGCTTCCGGCCCTGAGAACAGGCACTCTTTCTCAGTCCAGGTAACACAAGGCTTGGAACCTCACCAAGGCCTCTGAAGTGCAACTCCCTGGCCTGCCTTTCCCCCAGAGACTGTGGCTAAGCCTCCTCTTCCCTCTGGAAGGTAAAGGAAGATGAGCCTGGGGGTTATCTATACAATAAGGGGGTTGAGGAGAATTTGGGGAGCTGAGGAGAAGGGAGGGGAGGGCCATAGGTGTGAAAACAGCAAGACAGAAGTGGGGGCTCCCAGCCAGGCCCCGGCCTTGTCTGAGATCTAATCCCCCCATGCAAACAACAGGCAGAGAATTCTCCTCCAAGGTCAAGCACTGTCCAAAACAGTATAGAGGAGACCAGGGGTCTGAAGAAGCCCTTTTCGAAGTCAAGTCTATATCGAAGACAAGGACTAATCAAGAATTCTTGACCTGACACTTTGCCACAGTCGGGGACAGAGTTAGCACAGGCTTTGTGGCCCTAGCTGGGACAGGACGAAAGCAGGAAGGTCTGGTCTAGGCCGTGGCAACTGGCAGCTGAGGGTAGAAAGACACAGACTAGGGATTCCTTGAAAAGCTCCCTGGAATCCCCAAGGGCTGCAGGAAGGAGGTCAAGGGGCCACCTTCACCCAGAGCCTTCGTACCACAGCCACAGCCCCCAAAGAAAGCCGGCCCGCTTTTGCTGCAGCCACCAACATACACTGACTCCCACAACAAGCTTATTTCTTAAGGACAATCTTGTCCCCAGCAAACAAAGACCATTTGTCTTGCCTCTCCCAGACCACAGAGACCACCGGGAGACTGATGAGGGGTAGGTGCACAGTGGCACCCAAGAGCCTCTGAGCAGCACAGGCTGTGAAGTGGCTGGGAAGCCAGGCGCTGGGCCAAGGAAAAAGCTCCTGAGTGAAGAGGGAGGCGGAACTGGCTAGTTATTACCACGGGCCCAGGGTGTGCAAACATCCCTCCTGGCCACCACCCTAGGCCACGTTTGGGGCTGGAGAACTCGCCTAGAGGGAGACCCCAGGGCCTTCCCTCCTCAGAGGCGGGGACCTGGGGGAGTGGCATGAGGCACTCCTTGCCCCAGGCTGGAAGCAGAGGCCACTGTCAGTGTCAGGGAGAGCTGGGGCTTCCCTAGAGAAATGGGAGGGTCCTTACTCCAAACCACAGAGGAACAAAAGGCTGGCTGACTCTCCGTTGGGCAGGGGGCGGGGCACTTGGGACCTACAGCCAGCCCTCTGCTGGCCCAGGAGGGAAGTTCATGGCACCCAAACCGTTCCCACCTGGAGGGAGGTGGGAGACGACACTAGGGCCTCCTCTCCACCCCTAAAGGAATACAAGCTGTGGGGAGGGGGTCTCGGGAGGTTGGGCCCTCTGCACCTCCAGCTCATGCACAGCCAGTCTGCTGACTCCCTCCAGGAGAGTCCCGCCCCCTCCACAGAGACCCCACAGATGTGACAAACCCGGGCTGGATGAGACATGACAGATACTGTCCATCATCCTTCCCTGGGGCAGGTGGGACAAGGGACATGTCCCTGACACCTGGGATGTCTTCCTGGCCTGTGCTCACAGCTCTCTCTCCAAATAAAATTGTACTGGAAACAGCAGAAGAAAAAGGCAACAAGTTCTATTTCAGGCAAATGCCTGAGTAGGAGAGTCCTCCAGAATGAAGGGTGACTCTCACAGTGCTCCCTTCTTCCCTTCTTGATCCCTATTCCTGCACCCCTTCCACACCCCTCCCACCCCCACAGACCTGAAAGAAAGGAATACGGCATCCCCACCCACCCCGGGGGGGGGGAGAGGATACCCATTCAAGGGCCAGAGAGACTTACCTTCATGGGGTTTGTGCTCTCCTTCTGCCATGGGCGCAGCCTGGGACCACTGAGGACAAAACAAAGAGGAAGGCATGGGCAGGAGCAGTGATGTAGAGGCCCAGCCTTCTCTGAGGCTTCTGAGTGAACAAGGCACCTGCCTGGCTCCCCACAGCAGAGAGCATGCCCATTGCCCCCCCCACACCCCGCTGCTCCAATTGTAATGGAAGAGAAAGACTGACCCACTATGGTGGGGGGGGGGGGGTTGTCCTGGAGAACACAGGAGGAAAATGCCAGAACACTGTGCTGCCTGGGTCCTCATCCCTTCCCCACACTTTCTTCCCCACCCTCACTGGCCCATTGCTGAGTTCACTGAATTTTCTCAGTCCCCCTTACTCCCTGGTCCAAAGCCATGGGTAAGTAGTAAGGTCAAACAGGAGGACAAATTTGGAGCGGGGCAGGAAGTAAGGACTGAGGGTGAGAAAAACAACATGGTGACCTTCTCCTGCTGACATGACAAATACCAGGGCGAGCCGGTGCTGGGGAAGGAGGAGGGTGCAGAGGAACGAAGGGCGCCAACCACCCTCCCCCATCCAAACTCCTCTGCTCTCAGGAATAGTCAGCAAATATCCTCATGTATATTGGGCAAACCCACAGGTTGCCTAGAAGGGAAAACCAGGGAGGAAACCCTGGGGGAGGGGAGAGCCCCATTTCTCCCAGCACACAGACCTCCCAGGAGCCTGAGTCTCACAAGCCCCAAGTCTCACACTCCCACCTTGTCCCCTGGTTTCTTCTCCCTTCCGACTGAGGTGGGGGGACCCCAAGTCCCTCTCACCTAGCTGGGCACTTTTCCTCCAATGCAACCAGGAAAGCCTTTATGCCTTAACACTGCCCAGCCCCTAGGGGGCTCCCTGCACTGCCCAGGCCTGAGGCCTCCCCTATCCGGAGCAATCCCTCCCCACCCCCACCAGATCATTCCTCCCCCTCCTCAGAAGCTGTGAAGGTCAACATGCCCAACCATGTGGACCTGACAGCTCCAAGAAGCCAAAGGCTTCTCCCAGCCCTTCCAGAGGGCCTCTGGATCTCACCAGCTGCCCACCCCACCTGCCCTTCTTTGGGCAACATCCTAAGCAGCAGAGCCATACTCCAGCCCGTGGAACTGCAGACCCCACTGACAAACTGTCTCCTTCCCAAACTCCCCACTGTGCCCGGGATCCTGAGCCTTGCCCCAAGGGGCAAGGTCAGATAACAGTTTCCAGGAACCCAGCTGGGCAGCCTCCCACAACGGTTCCCTCAAAGACCCCCAGGGTCTCCATCAGACCCCCTGGCTTCCTTCTGCCAACATTCTCCCTATGCCCTGCTGGGCCCCAACAAAGAACAGGGACAGAAATTTAACCCCCTCCAAGGCTAGGGGGCACTGGGAGGGGCCGTTTTGGGCAGGGAGGGGCCAGGTGCCCTTCTCTGGGGGCCTCTGAAGGTCACACTGTGGCCAGGCAGCCACTCCTCCCCCTCTCCCCCCCCACTTGGAGGTCTGGAGCCAAGGCCTTTGTGCCAGGGTCTGAGGTTCCCAGAGTGGCAGCAGGGACCCCAGCCCATTTCCTTCCTTCTGCCTCTCTTCAAGGGGAGACTGTGGCTGAGGGAAGGCGTAAGGGAAGACCCTTAGGTGGCTTTGAGAAGCAAGTTGGGTGGGTAAGTTTTAGAGTTCAAAAAAACCACCTGCTCCCGCCCCATACCTCATTTCACCAGGACAAAGTGTGTTTGCAAGGCCTGCAGGAGCTCCTTCCAAAGGGGTGTGTGGGGGGGGGGGAGAAGCTGGTCCCACAATGCCCACCTCACAGCAAATTTTAAGCCATTTTTCCAAAAAGTGTAAAGTGGAGTAATGACACTCATTTTAGCCCACCCCTATAAAAGCTAAAGCAGGCCTCAGAAGTGTGGGGGAGGGGAGCAAAGCAGACTGTCACCAAGTGGGGACTTTAGGTAGTCTGACAAAGCACCAGGCTGGGCCCCTGCACCCTGACCTCTGACAGCGATCATCCTTTCCCTGGCCTCTGGGGTCGGAAAGAGGTTACACGGGTCTTCTCCGCAGAGGGGAGTTAAAAATAGAAGGGTGGCAAGGGCTTCCCTCTACATCAGGGAAGAAATGGGAGATCAAGAAATGGGTCCTAGCACAGGAAGGAGCTAGGGGCTGGGGACAGTGGAGAAGAGGTGTGGTGTGGTTCTCCGGGTCCTCCGCCCAGAGATACCTCGAGAGGTCACCTTCCCGCAGAGGGCCGGCGGGGGGAGGGGAGCCGCTCACTGCCCGGGGCTCCCCGCTCGGGGCCGCCGAGGCTCCGGGAACACGCGGCCGGCCAGGCCCGGGCTGATGTAATCGGCTCCGCGCCGCGCGCGCCCGGCCGGGAGGGGGAGGGCGGGCACCGAGCGGGACGCGAGCAGGGACGGGAGGGGGTGCCTCCGCGCAGGTGGCCCAGCGGAGACCGGGGGTCCCCTCGGCAATCCATCCCGAAACTTTTCTCAAACTCGTTGCGAGGGCCTAAGAGATCGAGGGGCAATGACAGCAAGCCCCCTCTCTCGTCCGCGCCCTGCCCCCTCCGCGCTCTCTGCCCTCCCTCGGTCCAAGGTCCGGGCACCCCCCTGCCCACTGGGCTCCGGCTCCCGCCCCCGCTGCCCGGACTTCCAGTCCGTCCAGGACCTGCGGCCAGGAGCAAACTTCAGCCGCCCGCGGCAGCGCAAGCCCAGCCCCCTCGGCCTCCTCCTCCGGCTCCCGCCCTCCGCTGGTCGGCCCAGATCGTACGTGCGGTGACTCTGGTGGGTGGGCAGGGCCCGCGTGGGCGGTGAGATTCTATCCCGGTGCCCTCCCACCTAGCGCGCGCCCCCTCCCCCTACATGTACAAGGATCGAGGGGGAAGCCGCGCGCACGGTGCCCAAGGACCCGCGTGGGGTACGGAGCCCCACGCGCGCGCTCGCACGCACGTCCCCAACCGGGAGAGGCGCTCGCAGCGGCCCGCGACGCTTGGTGGGCACGGCCGCTTACCTTGGCATGGTGGAGGTAGAGCAGCAAAGCAAGGCTCCAATGCACCCAAGAGAGCAGAAAGTTCATGGTTTCGGAGGCCCGGCCAGAGCCGGCGCGGCTCGCGCTCCCTCTCCGGCTCGAGCTGCGGGGTGGCCCGCTCTCTTCGGCGCCTAGGCGGTCTCCTCTTCCTCCAGGAGCGAAGGCCCGGGGCAGGGCCTGGGGCGCGCGCGCGGCTGGAGCACTGTCTGCGCACACAGCCGCCTCACCCGTCCATGAGCCCGGCTTCCGAGCTCCGAGTCGCCACCGCGGTCCCCTCTCCTCTTCCTTCTCTTCTTCCTCTTCCCCCTCCTCCGACTGCGGCTCCTCCCGGCCCGACCTAGCACTTCTCCCGGTTCCGCTCGGCTCGGCTGCCCCGGCGCGGACCACGGCTCCTCCGGAGCGGGAACAACCCAGAAGTTGGACGAAAAGTTTCACTGCAACGCCGCGAGCCCCGACCCCCTCCACCCCGCCTCCAGGCGCGAGCTCCGGCTCTTGCCCGCGGCTCGCCGCCGCGTCCACCCTCGGCCGCCGGCCGGGGAGGAGGTGGGAGTTGGGGCGGGGGGCGGTGTCTGTCTGTCTGTCCGTCAGCGCTGCTAGTCCGATGCGGGATCTTGAGGGGGAGGGCTCACGCCGCGCTCTGGCGGTCACCCCCAAAAGCAGGTCACTCACTTTGCCCCTGTCCCTGTCGTTGCTCGCTTCGCCCGCGCGCGCTCTCTCACCCCGTCTCTCTCTTCCTCGACTTCTCTCCTGGAGCTCTTGCTACCTCTTTCTTCTCTTTGCGGTTTCCAAAATCCGAGGTGATTGGGGGAAGTAAAGGAGCAATCTCCTTCAAACGGTCGGCCCGATTTAAGCGGGGAATGGGAAGCAAAAAATAAATTAAAACGGGAAAGAATGTGGATTTTTAAATTGCTGAAGAAAAAAAGGAGGGTAAACCCTGGATAAATGAGTATCAAATTCCAGTGCGGAGACCCCTGGCCGGTGACCCCGCCGGTTCGTCCGCCTCGCCGCTGCGCCTCCCGACCCAGCGCCGCTGCCGCGGGTTCCACTCGCCCCCCGGACCGTCGCCTGCTCGCAGCCCGCCCCAAGCCTCTGCGCTCCTTACCACTAGCGGCCGCTTAAAATAGGGTAGTCCCCGCCCTTTGGCACGCCCTGGGGGCGGAGACAGGCCCAGACTGCCCGCACGCCCCTCCCGCCTTCCCCTGGGACGTGTAGCAAAGCCTGCCCCCCACTCCCCAGTGAAGGGGAAACTCGACCCCCACTTAGGTTCACAACCTGAAAATTGCCCATCCGCCCTCCTTTGCCCAGATACACACAGCCGGCGCAGAATTGGGGGGAAGGGTACAGGAAAGTGAGGTTATGTGCGGACAGAGCTCGGAGCTATTCCTTCTTTACTGGGAATATTGGAGGGAGGGGGGCTCTGGGCAGGCAGGGAGTCGGACACGGACGGGTGGGGAGAAGGACGTACAGGTCTATTGGAATCCTGGCGTGACCCCTGGCCTTCTCCCCACTCCAGCACTCTCAGCCCGCCACACACACACACACTGACACAGGCGTTCTCACTCTCACGCAGACGCCGCTCTCCCAAGTTCACCCAGCTTCCCTGTGGTGGCCGAGCGCCCCCTAGTGACTACTGCCTGCACACCCCCAGCTCTGGCTCAAGAGGGATTGGGCTTCAGGGAAGAGGGTGGAGGAAGACTAACCCCATCCCACTTCTGAGCTCCCAAACAGTGGCAAGTTTGGGGCTTGGATGGACCTACGTGCACAGAGCCCAATGCTGGGCAGAGGAGGCGTGACGTATCCATGCAGACAGTGTGCGCATGTGGACACTTCATCTGGCCTGCGGACATCAGAGTGAGCTACAGCCAACAGAATGGTGTGACTGGGGTCCTTTGGAAAGTGTCCAGGGAAGCTTCCTTGGGGGAAATTATTTGGCACCAGGTTTGTAGGGCTGAAAATGGGAAGCTGTGTGGTTCTGGGGTTAGTCAGTGGCCCAGAGGGAAGACGACCTGTTGGAGCCCACGTATGCACTGTGGAGTCTGGCAGAGCCGAAAGGGAGAGGCAGCCGGGCAGACAGAAGCCCTTGTTCCTGCTCTCCCCCCCACCCCAGATGTTGCCAGGGAACTGAGGCCAGGGGGCTGGTGGGGGCGGATGGAAGCCAGGGCCTGAGTGATGATTCAAACCTACTCACCAACACTAAGGAACGTCTGTAGGCCAGCTGCCCAGAGCTCCCACCAGGCTTGGGGCCAAGGCTTCTTTCTATCAGCCCCAACCCAGTCTCTCAGGTCATCTACTGACCAGAACTGGGGTCTCTCCTCAGGATCCCCAGACCTCCAGGATCCCTTGCCTACTTTTACCAACTGGGAGCCTCTCTCCTCTTGCCCTCAGTCCTCCACCCCACACCCGCTCCCTTCAAAGACCCCTTTTCCCCAACTCCCCTGGTCTTCCCTAAGTGCTCCCTGAGGCCCCCCACCCCACCCTTGCATATAGGAACCAGCCTGGAAAAATTCCTGGTTGGGCTTTGACCCAGCAGCTCCCAGGTTCCCCCAGGGAACAAAGAGGGGGCTCTGATACCTGAGGGAAGAGAGGGACCAACCAGTCTCAGTTTTCATCCAGATCTGGCCAGGGCCTGGCTCAGGGCTGGTGTAGCCTCTGTGAGTGTCTGGGCTGAGAGCAGGAGTGCCTCAACTTCCCCCAAATCCCAAACCCTCCAAAGGATCCCGGAAGTTTACTCAGCTAACTCCTGCCTCGGCACATGGCCCTGCGGTCTGGTGAAGGGGCTAGGTTACCTCTTTAGTGGCCCAGTTCCATAGAAGTGGCGTCCTGAGGCTCCTATGAGCCAAGGGGCTGCTCACCCCCACCCCATCCTACCCTTTGCATCACTCGTGCTTCCAGTCCTGCCTGTAAACCACCTGGCAAGCTCCCCAGCAGCAAGGAGGGTGGAGGGACTCCAAGGAGGGGTGGCTGTCAGTTGTCACTATAACCCCCAGGGCTTTCCCCAACCTGAGCCAGACGTCCCCCTTGGTGGTCTTAAGTAAGGTATATCTCAGCTACTTATTCGAGGCTCCCACACTGTGCTTGGGCCCAGAGAACCAAAAAAAGGAGGGAGCAGAATTGCATCCTGGCCTGAGGGGCTTTGGAACACCGTTTTCTACCTCTACCCTCACCCTTCATTTCAGAGACAAGCTGGCGGTGACTCCGAGGAGAGGTGCCCCTGGAGGCTATCCCCTGTGTGGTGTCACCAGCTTTTCCAACAATGCACTATCCTGACGGACAACCCCCAGCCGATGCCCACATTACCATTACCATCGAACTGAGAGCCCAACACACCTGGGTCTTCCAAAAAGAGTACAAAAAGCACACAGAGGGGCACCTGGGTGGCTCAGTCGTTAAGCGGCTGCCATCAGCTCTGGTCCTGATACCAGGGTTCTGGGATCGAGCCCCGCATCGGGCTCCCTGCTCATCGGGAAGCCTGCTTCTCCTTTCCCACTCCCCCTGCCTGTGTTCCTTCTCTCTCTGTCAAATAAATAAAATCTTCAAAAAAAAAAAAAAAAAGCACACAGAATCAGGAACACTAATCAACAATCACAAGACAGCATGGGGTCTCTCTAGTACCCTCTCCTCCCACAGACTTAATCCCCTCCAGCAAACTTGATTCTGCCATCCTCCCTCTACAGGTCTCTGCAAAGCGAGGAGTATTGGGACAGACTGAGCACCCAAAGAATCCCAAGCGTACAGAAGGACCCAAGGTCCCCTAGCAACATGGAGGGTGGGGCATGGAGCAGAGAGCGGCCCAGACAGGGGTCATGCTGGGTCCCCTCCAACGGCTTCCTCAGCCCCGCTCAGAGGGCTCAGGATCAGGGCCGCCTCAGCTCAGGGCTTGGAAGCAGTTCCTTAGGAACCAAGGAGGAAGGGGAAGGTGTTCCAGGTGAGGAGGAAGTGGGGAGAGGGTGAGGGTATGGGTAGAGAAGAGCATGAAAGGTAGCCAGGAGCCAGCCTTGGACCCAGACAAAAGAAGTAGTAACCAGGCCCAAAGCACAATAGTTGTACTTTGTCCTGATGACCTGTCACTGATGTTCAGGGAAGCTCTTGCCTGTGTGGGTGTGGGCAGTTAACCTCCAAGCCCACAGATGAAGGGACAGAGCCCCTCCAAAGTGGGGAAGGAGGGTGAGGAGAGAGTGGCTCATCCTTTCTGTTGTCTTAGCATCTCTCCAGGCAGTTTTGCCATGATGGGAAGGAAGGTCTCCTCCCTCATGCCATGCCCTCCTCTCCAGGCACCTGGCCGGACACAGACTGGTCCACTGGAAAGGCAGGAACACAAACCTCATTGAACTGGAGGAGAGAGAATTGGGCTGGCTCCCTTCAATTCACTGTCTCTGGCTGCTGGTCAATCTCTCCCTCTCTCTGTCTCTGTCTCTCCCCACTCCTCCAACCCTTCCCCAACCCCCCACCCCCAGTCTCTCTCTCAAGGAAGAAGGACCTCTTTTTCCTCCTGCCAGCTTCCCATCCCCATCTGGATCTTTGACTTGGGGTAATGATGGGCAGTGATGCTGATTGGCAATGAGACTGGAGCAGGGAAAGCCAGGGAGGCTGACTTCCCCAGAGAAGCCTATCAGAAGGGGAGAGAAGAGGGATGGCAAGCAGAAGGGGCAGACGGGCAAGTCAGGGTCACTGTCTGGGGGAGCTATCCCTAGTCCTTATCAGCCAAGTCTCTGTCTCTCCCTCACAGACCTCCATTTAATCCCCTAAAGCCAGGCTGTCTCCCTGGATTGCTTTTCCCTGACAGCCCCAGACATGCTCAATTCTTGACAACCCCATTCTTTGCTCCCCTCGAAGTCTGACCCCACCTCCTGCCCATAGCTGCACCTGGTCACACACCCCTACCCAGTGTTAGAGGGGGTCCCTCTCCTAGGGAGAGTGTGAGCATGAGGTGGTGGCTGAAGTCGTAAGGCTGTATTCTTCCTTCAGACCTGGGCCCTGCCTGGGAGTTGAGGCTTGTTCCAGCCATGGATCTTTCCTGAGGCCTACCAGGCATCAGGCACTGATGCTGATGCTATAGGAGATGAAGGGCAGTGGATCATATGGGGGCTTTGGATCCAAATGGATACAAGTGGCACTCCTGGATGCCACTCTTTAGCTGAGTGACCTCGATCAAGTTACTCAACCTCTCTGACCCCCAGACCCCCTCATCTGTAAGACACGAGTGAAAATGTCGGTCTTGGAGCATTGCTGCCCATGGACAGGTATGAGCACAGGTGATGTCGGACAACAGCCCTAAGAGAGGCCCAAGGGGCTATGAACGTACCAAGGCAGAGCAGTAAGACTGGTGGGATGGGCCTTAAGAAGGATTTTCTGCAAGAGGTAGCACGGGACATTTACTCTATAAGCAAGTATTAAATGCAGCCCATAAGCCCTCTGTTGGCTCCGCCCAGGAGCTACCACGATGTGCAAGGGGCTTTCTGCCCAGAACTAGAACTAGACCTAAACTGAAAACAGGAACTCTGAGGGGGCCACATGATTGCTGGGAGTAGAGGAAGCCTTCCTGGAGGAGGTGGTATTTGAGGATAGAGGGAAGAGAGGTAGTTTTGCCCATGGCATGGACAGGGATAAAAAACAGGCAGGGGAAGTGAGGTCTGGAAGATTCTGACAACTCACACAGTTCTCCCAGGGCTCCTCTGGCAGAGGGTGAGGGGGGTGGGGGGGCAGAGACTCTGAGGCTAGGCAGGACAGGGGATTAGGGCTTCTTGGGAAACATTCCCAGCCAAAGCCCACAGGGACAATGCTACTCCCTTGGGGGTGGGGGGTGAGCCCCACATGGATTTCCCCGCCCTCTGGGACAGCATGTCTCTGCCAGAGAATTTAAACAAACAAGCAGACACTAGACGTAAATCCAGTAGGTGAGCACAACTATTGTTTGCCCAGGAGCAGAAGGCAGAGGGCAGAGGACACCAGCCTGTGACAAGCACAGGGCCACTCAGCTGGGGCAGGGCACAAAGCAAAAAGTTTCTCCCGCTTTGTCCCCTCCCTAGCCCCCAACAGGTGCCCTGAAGTCTGGTCTCCCATCTGCCTGTTACAGACAGGTGGAAACCTGGAAAGAGCCCCGGGAGGTTGGGGGGTGGGGGGAAGAGTCAAGTCTGCTGCATGGCATGTGACTTTGGCCAAGTCAGTCCCCCTTCTGGACCTCAGAATCCTCCTAGATAAGAGCGGGAAGTTACACCCCCTAAACTTTAAGGCTCTATAACCCTCCATCAAACACTCCAGCTGAGATCACTGATAGAAAATGCCATGTCTTCCGGGGGTCTGGGTATTTTAAAAGGCTTCTGGAGAGGGCAATCCTTAACTCAAAGATGGGTGAAATCTGGGGCACAGTACCAAGTGGGGGAGGGGAGATGAAGTTCCAGAGAATCCCTCAAATCCCAGCAGGTCAGAACAGCTTCCTCTCTAATCTAGGAGACCAGAACCTCTGTCCATTTTAAAAAGACACTGGCCTGGTGAACCCTCATTGTGAAAGCCCTCACCAGCTACCCTGCCCCATCCCTATACCCACAGGGTGTGATGGAAAAAGCCAGACAGGCTGGACTCCATCTTGCTTCATGACTTCCAAGCCAGGAGACTTTGGACAAGCCACATCGTTTGCCTGATCCTTGATCTACTCATCTGTAAAATGGGAATTGTGGTGCTTTAGAGCCCAGGGTTGTGAGAAGGTACATGGAGGCTATGAATACAAATGAAGCTCTGGTTGAGAGAGTAAGTGTCAGATGCAAGTTACTTCCCTTCCCTTTCTCTGTCCCTACCCCCAGGAGAGAGTAAACTCTCAGAGAATACAAATCCACTAGCAGCTGGCTAAAGTCAAACAGAAAGGATTAAGGAAATGGGTTTATCCCATCCCCCTGTAAAAACAAAAATAAAAACAACAAAAAAATGAAAATAAGGGACACCTGGGTGACTCAGCAGGTTAAGGGTTACGTGTCTGCCTTCTGCTCAGGTCAGGATCATAAGGTCCTGGGTTAGAGTCCCACATGGGCTCCCTGCTCAGCGGGGAGACTGCTTCTCCCTCTGCTTGTGCTCAATCTCTCTCTGATAAAGGAAGGGAGGAAGGGAGGAAGGGAGGAAGGGAGGAAGGGAGGGAGGGAGGAAGGAAGGAAGGAAGGAAGGAAGGAAGGAAGGAAGGAAGGAAGGAAGGAAGGAAGTTAGGTAGCTCTGGGTTTATTAGATTGCATGGGACCACTCACCGCTCTTTTCCCTTTGACAATCCATGGCCCTTGTAATTTTGATTCTGCAAA
>PITA01004399.1:0-112094 GCA_004023965.1 Spilogale gracilis
AGGTAGCCAGAAGCTATCTATATATAGCATCGGAGTGCTATTCTTGGCTCTTAATATAGTTTTTAATGATTTAATTTACACTGTGTTTCAGTGAGAAAGAAAACTAGTTGCAGACCGGGTCAGAACAATCAGGTACCACAGAAATCTTTCTGTGTCTTTCTCCCATCCTCCTTCTTCTCTGACACATCTCCTATCTGTGTCTTGAAAATATTCTACATCATGCTGCAAAGCACAATTGTAAGGAACTTCTTAGTAGGTATCAAACTCTCCTGTGTTAAAGCTATCATCCATCCATCCATCCATCCATCTGTCTGTCCACCCATCCAGCCAGTATTTACTGAGTTCCTGTGTACCAAGTACTAGGACTATGCTGGAAGCTAGGGGAACAGAGAGGAGTGGAATGATAGGTAACAAACTGTGGTTCTTGCCTTAGCGATGCTTACTGACAGTGAGGGAGACAACCATGCAGAGACACATTTAGAAGGACTTTCAGCAATACTGGCAACTGAACTGAGATTCCCCAAGGTGCCTGGCCTGGATATACACCCTGGACACTGAGGGCTAGAGTTCCAGTGCCCAGTTCAGACAAGAAATGTGGCCTTGACCTTGTTTAAGGTAGTGAGCAAAGACCTACTTATAGGAAGATTCTTCAAGGGTCTTCCCACACTTAAACCTGGAAATAGTACAATTAAAAACAAAAAATTTTTTTTTTTTGCCTGTAAAGGCGGGGAAGTAGGGAGGAGCCTTAAGTTCTGGGGATTTGGGTATAAGCAGGAATGTCCCTGGTGTAAATCAAAACTGCAAACCTGTCCCACTCTTTATTTTAGGGATTCAAAAATTTGTACTGCTGATGAAATTTGGGAATTCCAGTGTTAAAGATGAACATATTTTTCCTCTCTGGGCCATTGCAGTCACTGGGATACTGATTGAAGCAAATGAAAAATCTATACGGAATGAAAAACCGTCCTGTTGAGCATAAATTCACAGTGAAAAACTCAAAGGCACATGAAGAGATAGACCACAACAAGGAGGGTCAGCAGATGCAACAAAGGAAGAACTAGTAATAGGAGAAAAGCTAGAGATTATAAAATAGATGGTTACAATTAGAAAATTTAAAAAAAATAGAAGCCACCATGAAAGAATAGATAGCTATGAAAAAACAAGAGAGACTAGAAAAGGAAATACAACATCTACAAATGAAAATAAAGTCTTGGAAATATAAGTGGTTGGAATCAATAGCAGAGTAGACACAGCTGAAAAGAGACTCAATACACTGGGCAATCTGAGGAAGTCACTTAAAATGAAGTCTAGAGAAATAATAATTAAAATATGATGTATTAAGAGATATGGAAAATAATGTCACACAGGACGTGTAAGAAAGGATACACCAGAGCTAATCCAAGGAAGACAAAGGGAAATGAGAGAAGGACTTAAGGGGAAGGAAAACCAAGATACCATAAAAGACTCAAAAACAGGGGTGCCTGGGTGGCTCAGTTGGTTAAGCGACTGCCTTCGGCTCAGGTCATGATCCCGGAGACCCGAAATTGAGTCCCACATCAGGCTCCCTGCTTGGCAGGAAGCCTGCTTCTCCCTCTCTCACTCCCCCTGCTTGTGTTCCCTCTCTGGCTGTGTTTCTCTTTGTCAAATAAATAAAAAAAAAGACTCAAAAACAAAACAAAGTTAGTTTTTGGAAAACAGTAACAAAACAGTCAAATTTCTGGCAAGATTCACTGAAAATAAAGCAAAAGAAGGAACATAGAATATTAGTGAAGCATTTTTAACGATAATTTTAAAATGTCTGAAGGGAATATTATGATCAAGTTTATGCCAGTAAATTTGAAAATTTAAGTAAAATGAGGAGTTTTCTAGATAAACTATAAGTTACCAGTATTGACCAATAGAAAACTGAAATCTCTACAGTTTCTGAAGAACTTGAATCCACAATTAAAAAAAAAAAAAAGTCTGCTAACCAGAAATCATTAGTACCTGAAGGTTTTATTGGTAAGTTTTAATGAGCATTCAGGAGAGGTTATCTTTAGGGGTACCTAGGTGGCTCAGTCAGTTGAGCATCTGACTCTTGATTTCAGCTCAGGTCATGATCTTAGGGTAGTGCAATCAAGCCCTGCATCAGACTCCACACTAAGCATGGAGACTGCTTAAGATTCTCTCTCTCTCTCTTCCCACCTGTGCTCACACTCTCTGCTCTCTCTCTCACCAAAAACAAAAGCAACAAAAAATAGGGGTTATCTTTAAGTTATAAAAGCTGTTCTAGAGAATAAAGATAAAACCTCTGTCTTATACATTCTATTCAAGGAAATTGAAAAAGAAGGAATACAACTCTGGACAAGGATCATGTAAGAGAGAAATTTATGAACATAAGCACAAAAATACTAGATATTTTAAAACAAAGCCAGCAAGAAATAAGATACGAAAGCAGATTAGAATTATTCCAAGAATGTGAGGTTGGTTTAACCTGGGAATTCTATTTAGGATTTCATCACATAATTTATCAAAGAAAAAGAAAACAATGATTATCTCAATAGATACATAAAAACCATTCAATATAACTCAATACATAGGAGTACAACAAAAGTAGCTTTATGGGGTGCTTGGGTGGCTCAGTCGGCTAAGTGTCTGCCTTCAACTCAGGTCATGGTCCCAGGGTCCTGGGATCAAGCCCCGCATTGGGATCCCTTCCCAGTGGAGAACCTGCTTCTCTCCCTCTCCCTCTGCCTGCCACTCTGCCTACTTGTTCTCTCTATCTCTCTGTCAAATATATAAATAAAAATTTTTAAAAAGTAGCTTTATAAATCAATGAGGAAAGAATGTGCTGTGTAATAAACAGTTATCAGGAAAAAAATGCCTCCATATTGAAGAAAAAACAAAGTGGGATTTCTAGCTCACATCATGTAAAATAAAAACAAATTCCAGATGGATTGATCACCTAAATATGTAAAGCAAAGCTTTAAAACTATTAAAAGAAAATTTAAGTGACAGTTGTATAACCTCATCATGGGAAAAAATTTCTTTTCCTTTTTTTTTGTTTTTTGGTTTTTGTTTGTTTGTTTTAAGAAGTTTCCATGTCCAGAGTGGAGCCCAACATGGGGTTTGAACTCGACCTGAGATCCAGACCTGAGTTGAGCTCAAGAGCCATTTGCCTAACCAAGTGAGCCACCCAGGGGCCCTAAGAATTTCTTTAAAAGTCCAAATGCAGAGCACAGCATTAACAACTGATAACAATGGACAGAAATATGGGCAAGCAGTTTGCAGAAGAAATCTGAATATGATATAGCAATTAAATCACACCCAGCATACTGAGAAACAAAATATCAGTACTACCAAGAGGTGGTGAGGTGGAAAGGGAAAATTTCGTCCACTGTTGATGGAATGGTAATTGTTACAATCACTTCAAGAGCTGCCAATATCCAGTTAAGCTAAAGATGGACCTATAATATGGCATGGCTATTCAAATTTTACATTCATTAGAGAAATTATTGCACAGGAGTTCAAAAGAGAACTTTACCAGGATGCTCACTGAAGAATTGTTTGCAATTACCCAAAAGTTAGATCCCAACTAAGTAGCCCTCCATGAGGGAATCTGTAAACAAATTGTGATATAATTCTCTATCAGAATACTGATACAGTAAGAAATGTGAATAGACTCAAAATATGATATCGCTATGTAGCTTTGAAACCCACAAAGCAATATTATGTAATGCTTGCAAACACGTACACATACAGTAAGAGTACAAGAATATAGATGGGATACACACACATCAGCGTCAGTAGAGTAGTCGCTTCTGGGAAAGGAAGAGAGAAAAGAAGTGAGGATTGGTGGTCTTTCACTAACCTATACTTTGCAGTCCTTTGTGTTCTTTTTAAAGCACTAAACGAACTAGAACCAATGCTAACATTTTTAACTGAATCACATACTCGAGTGGTGTTGTATTCGCTGTCTTGTTCTGTGTGTTTGAAATATATTATAAATAATAGTAATTACAGAATGTTGCAATCAATGGCCTGTTAGTAGCTGGTCCCGGGGTGGCTGTGAGGATAAGAGCAGGTGGCTGTGTCCGCCCAGGTGCGCTAAAGGAGCCTTCCCAAATGGCACTCTTAGTGGTGTGATATGAATGAGAAAGATGCTCCTGGGAGAGGGAAGGGAAACGGGAAGGTCTTCCAGATGAGGAAGTAGCACATGGGAAGCCATGACGAGCCATAGTGCGTGAGAAGTGGGAGTCACCAATAGTTGCCATGAAGTGGTAGGAGATATGCAAGGCAGTAGATGTGGCTACAGAGGAAGATTTAGCCTGTCTTGGCTATAGGTCATCATCTGATATCTCAGGAGAGTTAAATGGTCCCTCAAAGCTTCCATTTCTATCTAGACTGTCGTTTCCCTCTTCCAACACAGTCAGTATTTTTTATGTTTCTTTCCTCCTGAGACCTTCTTCTAGAGGTTGCAATGTATCAACTATTAGAGTCGAAGATTTTTTTAGAAAGATCATCTTAGCAATCATCTGCCAGCCCAATTCCCTCATTTTATCCCCCAAAGAATGTATGGATCACTTTGAAGGCAGGCCACTCTGAAGGTTTTATCTTTGCAATCCAAGTCAATTTAGTTAGCTTTCTGGGGGAATTGATTCCTAGAAGAGATTTATGAAGGAGTCAGTGAGAAGACTGTCCAAAGATAGCTCATTGTTCATTGGTAGAAGATTTTATGAAAGTAACACTGTGACATATGCATACAGGTGCGCTTAATTTATTAAACTTTATTTTAATGGGTTCTTTTTTTTTAAGATTTTATTTATTCATTTGACAAGAAACAGAGCGAGCGGGAGGAATGGCAGGCAGAGGGAGAGGGAGAAGCAGGCTCCCCAAGGAACAGGGATCCCAACGTAGGACTTGATCCCAGGACCCTGGGATCATGACCCGAGCCGAAGGCAGATGCTTAACTGACTGAGCTACTCAGGCATCCCTTAATGAGTTCTTTATTATAAAAATTAATAAAAGAATAAATGAATTCATGTTTTGAAGAGTGAGATGGGGGCGCTATCTCATCCCACCCCTGGCCCTAAGGATTTTTATCACAAGTGAGAAAAGAATTAAGATGAAGAACTCATAAGGCTTGGTCACTGTGTGTACAAGATGGAGTGACATTGATGAGGTGAGAGGATTTGAGTCCAAGTGGTAGGGAGGAATGAGTTATCTGGGAAGGAGAAACAGTCTGCACAAGGAAGTGAAGAATAAGGTTTGGGGCCAGACTTTGGATTTCAAAATATGACACTATACATTACAAATCAATTTGATTCGTGCCCTTCCCGCAGCACCACCACCTGCATGAACGAGTCTTTCTCAAGGATTCTCTGCAATGTTCTGAAATTCAGTTTCTTAATTCAATTCCACCTGTTATGAAAAATGAGGCAGCCTGACACAAGAACTCTAATACATAGGGGCGCCTGGGTGGCTCAGTTGGTTAAGCGACTGCCTTTGGCTCAGGTCATGATCCCGGAGACCTGGGATCGAGCCCCACATCGGGCTGCCTGCTTGGCAGGAAGCCTGCTTCTCCCTCTCTCACTCCCCCTGCTTGTGTTCCCTCTCTGGCTGTGTTTCTCTGTCAAATAAATAAAATCTTAAAAGAAAAGAAAAGAACTCTAATACATAGTGTGCCCTCCCTTTGGGGAAGTGCTCTCTTGTTTCTGCTCTGCTTTTTTCCTCCTCATTTTGGTTTAAAAGCTTTGTATTTCCTGATCTTCCAGGTCATGCTTGAGCCATAGATAAATCAAAATGTCTAGGAAGAATTCCTCTGGTTTATAAGACTGCCATCACCGGAGGTCTCGGTCCTGCTGACACTCGCAGGTGATTAGGGGGGCATCGTAGCATCAGTCTGGATTTGCAGATCAGGATTCTGTTGACTCCTTCATTCCTTCCTCCAACAATTAGCGATTTAAAGAGTTCTGGGCAGTCTCTTCAGGCTATCAGACTTATCCTCGTATTTATAATGAACATCCCAAACTATTTATTTTCATGGAATGGACCCTTTCCTTCCTGGGTTACTGATCTTGTCCCTCTTTTATTTCTATTTATTTGAGAGAGAGAGAAAGCATCAGGGAGAGGGAGGAGTCCAGGGAGAGGGAGAAGCTGACTCCTTGCTGAGCAGGGATCAGGGGGCAAGTCTTGATCCTGGGATTCCCGGGACCATGACCTGAGCCAAATGAAGATGCTTAACCAACTGAGTCACCCAGGTGCCCCTCTTGTCTCTCTTTTATAGTTTTGAGCTCCGGTCATGTTAGAGAGCACAGCAGCACAGTGCCCATCTCTTTTAGCAAACCCGGGATCTCAGGTTAAGGCAAAAATGCCTGCTATGTTAGCCCAGCCGTCCAGTGTCTTCGTTGACTTGGCAAAACGCCAGGAGGCACTACAAAGCATTTTACACATTTCTGTCCACTCTCATCTTTGGTTGTAAATATTTATTCATAGCAGAATAGCTCAGTTCTCTTTTTATTCCACCATTACATGTGAACACACCTGTATCTCTCATTATTTACATGTTTAACAAAACCCAAGGAAAAATGTAAACAGATACTTACATTACAGTCCTTCTTATCGTGGCTTCTCTATTGCCCGCATATTTCAAAGCCCAGTAACAGAAACAAGGCCTGTCTCTGTTTCAAAGGCTACCAAGGATTGACATGATGTCAGTTGTGGGTTGATCATGTGCGACTGTCAAAAACTAAGCTTAATGTTGCCAATGCCTGCCTTGGGACTTCAGTCTACATGAATATAACGATGGGTAATAGTTCCCAAACCGTATATAAAGTGTTCTGAACAGCTCACAGCTGACTTAATATGCACCACTTATGAAAAATGAGCAGATCCTAATATACAGACATGCCCTATGTGGGCTTATGGACATATTAGCCAGATCCCTCTGCACCCCCTCACCTCATGAGTATGCACATACTCGAAATCAATCAAATCTTTTTTTATTTTTTTTATTTTTTAAGGATTTTATTTATTTGACAGAGAGAAACACAGCCAGCGAGGGCACACAAGCAGGGGGAGTAAGAGAGGGAGAAGCAGGCTCCCTGCCGAGCAGGGAGCTCGATGCGGGACTCGATCCCGGGTCTCCAGGATCATGACCTGAGCCGAAGGCAGTCGCCCAACCAACTGAGCCACCCAGGCGCCCCAATCAATCAAATCTTAAAAAAAAAGAAAAAGAAATCAGGGGATCATAACCTGGGCTCCAGTTCTCCTGTGGCATGTTGCCAATTTTGGAAAAGGAAGAAAATCTGGAAAAGGGACTTCACTAAGTTAAAATTTGGGGCCATATTTATTTTAAATAGTTTTTATTCATCATGTTTGGTGTTATAGAAAAATATGTTGATTTGATATTTATAGTTTCTGGATGTGTCCTTCATCTTTTATCATAACCCACACATTTTCTAGGAGTTGATCATTTTCATCAAGGGTTTAATAAGTCTTTTTTTTTTTTTTTACCTCCTGTATTGCAAGGGAAAAAAGGGCATGTGTTACAACATTTTTAAACATAAATTACCAAATTTACGAATGAAAAAATGTTCATTTAGGTACTTTTTTTTTTAATCCAGCAAATGGAAAAGTAGATTGGCTTCCACTGTAATTGGGCAGATCTTAATGAATATAACAGGCTTGCCCTTCATCCTTAAGAAGCCCTCCAGGAATTTCTTCCTGCGTTGGCTTAGAAGGTTATTTTTACCTTCACTACAGCTTCTTTCCTGTAGGCACATTTCTGGACAGCAGTGTGATACAGTGGAGAGTGACTCTGTCTGAATGGTAAATGGCTTGCATTCCTTGCAGATCTGGGCTTTGCCTTGATCACAAGCTATAGCTTTGTGCAAATTCTCTCATTTCCCTGGATCCTTCTTTGTCACATGGTGGTTGGGACACCTCACATCTTGGAATCGTGGTGAGGATTATCTGAGAATTTTTAAATTAAAATAGAAAACATATAGAATATTACAATATTATGCAAGATTTAATTTGAATGTACAATAGCTAAGTATTTGTTATTGCATAAATATATTTTATAAATAAGTGCATAAATAAAACCATTTAGTATATTTATTAGGAAAAAGCCCAGCAGAGTTTCACAAACACTATGGAAACTCATCAAGGGATGTGTCCCTCTGTACCTCCCCCTTATGATGGACTTTTCCCTGCAGACTCATCATGGTGACCCCAAGTGGGTTTTTAGAGCAAATCTTTATCTCTGTATACAAATGTATCTACTCTTCTATTCTTAAATTCCAGTAGCACATTCTATGTGATCTTTCTTTAGACTCTTCTTAGCTTTTTCATGTGGCCATCCCATCCTGTAAATAACCTTCCTTTTCCACGTAACATGGCTACAAACTCTCGTTAGAATACTTTGTGCGGAAATAATAGGTATCACAAAGGAAAAGCTCTACTGATATATAATGTATAAAAATAAACACAATTCCTCTTCAGCAAGGCTTCTCTACTGTACAGAGAGAGAGAGAGAGAGAGAGAGAGAGAGAGAAATAGTTTTGGAAGCTCACTAGATCACAGGATCCTGGTGTTTTGGAAAGCGAACAACTTGGTTTGTTCAAAGCAGATATAGGCCTTTGATCATTCACTTAACAAGTCTTAGAGCATATTTTAATGTTTCCCTCAGTGAATTAGACCATCTTCCTTTCCATGGAAGAAATAATTTGCATGTCATACATTTTATACACCTGCAGTATCCACTTAAGAACTCCCCATTGCTGACTATTCACAGCTACTCACACCACAATTATGTTTCTTGTGTAACTAAAATTCTCACACTTAAAAAAGGGCGGGGGCGGAGGGCCAGTCTGCATTTCTTGTCAATGTCACTTTATCCTATTACTTGTTCTTGCACCTGCTCTGTACAAACACAATTGTGATCCGGTCCTAATGACCAGTTATCATCAGCTGATCTTGAACTATTGTCACACAGCCCTGAGGGGCTCACCACACTGTAGATATAATCCCAGCCCTAAAAGGATAACATCCATGAGTATCAACTGCAGTCTGTTTCAAGACTTAAATGGCAGGAATCTGCCCATATAGATGATGGGTGAGAACCTGTTCATCCTATTTCTACCCCGTTCTTTTTATCCCTAGTAAACTATGCTCTACCTGGCAGGCAATGTTTCTATGTCCCAAGCCTGTATCCTGATAACCTTTCTTGGTTGTGTTTCATGCTGCCCTATGTTTCTGTCCCAAAGTAGTGCTTAGGGTCTTCTGACGGAAAACCACCTAGCAGTCTGTGTGTGTCTGGGATGGTTGGGGAAGGAAAAGTATACTTTGCAGTTTAACATATTTTGGCTCAGATTTCTAACTGGCAAAATGCTAATTGTGTAACCTGGGATATTTATTTAATCTTATCCAGCTTCTGTTTCCTGAAGCATAAAAGGAAATAATAGTTCCATATTATGATGTTGGTGTGATAACTAAATAAAGGGATAGATAATACACAAGTACACAAATACGTCTCTCACCCACATTTGTCATTGTTGTATTAATCTTCAGTTAAATCAACACTGAAATTTTCGTAGCTTAAAACAGTGCCATTTCGTTTCTCGTACTGCATGGCTGTTGTGGGTCGGCAGGTAGGTTGGCTGACTTCAGAACACAAAAGAAAACAGCAGCTGCTATCTCAAACTTCAGCTCATCACTCCAAGGTTAGAATGGGCCCCTTGGTTCCATCTGTTATCCTCAAGGGGATTGGATGTATAAATTGTAATCCTGCCACGTATCTGAAGATAGCGAATCAAATATTTTGAGAATAATACTAATGTCACAATATACGTCTGACAAAAATGAGTCAGCTCTCTGTATGTGAATTTTCTCATTAACAATACATTCTGGAAATCCATCCAAGCTGATTTGTTAAGATAGAACTCATTTAGTGGCATCATGCTTTAAATGTACCATAATTTATGCAGCCATTTCTTTATTAGTGGACTTTTTTACTTTATTGCAATATAAATACACTTAATGACATCCCTGTGTTCAAGTGCTTTTATTCTGTAAGATAAATATCCAGAAATGTCTAAATCTCCCAAATCAACCTGTTCCTAAAAAGAAACACAAGGCTGTGTTTACACAGTCATAAATCTCATTTAATATGGGATTTATGATTTGGAGCAAAATGCAAAGAAATGGGCTACTTTGAATCAGCAGACTTCTCACTTACTAATCTTTAATAATTCTTGGAGTGCGTGGATGGCCCAGTAGGTTAAGCGTCTGACTTTGGCTCAGGTCATGATTTCAGTGTCCTGATGTGGAGAGCTGCATGGGGTTCCCTGCTCAGCGGGGAGCCTGCTTCTCTGCCTGCTGCCCCCCCCTACCCTATTCACCTCTGCTCATGCATTTTTTTTCTCTCTCTCTCAAATAAGCAAAATCTTAAAAAAAACAAAAACCTAATCTTTAATAATTCTCTACCTCTACCTATTCTATCCTATCTTCCCCTGGACATAAACAGAAATACCTGATCCCAAATTTTAAAATGTAGACTGAGAGCCTCCCTTGGCTATCGACTATCTAGATTGTAAAGATGCTTGGCATAATAAAACCTTGTCAAAAACATTCTACCAGACTGATCTTTCCATCCCACCCACAAAGATTCGATGCACTCTGACCTCAGTCTAAGATCCTCTTCTTTGGAATTGAGAACCAGACCACCCCAGTCCTCCCACCCATGGCAATGCAGAAAGAGAAAGAAACATTGCCAGATAACACTGTAATCAAGCGATAGCAGTTGTCCTTCAAATAGCCTCTTTCACCACCTGTTTGGTCTAAATGCTTCCAATCTTCCCTTCTCATCGGGTTGCTATCTCCTAAGTGTTTGTAGAACAATTTGCACAGAACAACCCCTTAGTAAGCATAATTATCACCAGCCTAGAAGGAAAATTGCTCTCTATTCAGTTTTGGCGGGGGGGGGGGGGGGGGGGGGGGGGGGAGCAAACCCTTAGCCAAAGCCAAACAAAACAAAAATCCCACAAACACACACACACACACACACATACACAAACTGCTCATGCCATTGAGATGTCTCAACTACATTTTTAAGAACTTAAGTTCTAAAAACAGACATATGAAATTAGTTCTTTAAAGCAACTGTCCACAGACTGCCAAATACCAAAAACCTGCCAGGTTGGATTAAGAAATAATAAGGGAAAAGCTAAATCCAGATGAACATTTGCTATGGGCTCCAAAACACATCCTTAAGAAGAACATTGTGGGAGAAACCCTTCTTTTAGGAGAATAACAGTCTGCCAATTGTTCAGCTGCTTTCTAACATTTATCTATAAGAGTGACATTCAAAATATTTAATGACCGGACTTACAAGAGTTGGAAAGGATACTCCCCCTATTAGAACAGTCAGCCATCAACAATGCCTACAGCCTTACCCAGGCACAGGGCTGAGTCTGAGCTCTCTGCACACGTCACTGTGTTGCCTGAAGATTCTCACTGGCCTCCCGCAGCCGGCTCTGCTCGTGTCTCTTTGCTCAGCATACAAATGCATTCTGCTAAATATGAAAAAGCCTGGAAGCTATATCTCCTCTTTGATGAAAGTCTCCTTCCATTCCAGCATCTGTAAAAACAGGAGCAGAAAACACACACACACATACACCAGTAGCAAGAGTGGAGCACAATTCTGTGTCGTAAACCATTTGGAAGTCATTTTTAACCCTGTTCTTAAATGTGTATTTTGTAGATTAGCTTACAGTTCTGGTTTAACATAGCACACATTTAGATCAAACTTAGGGAAAAAATAGATGTTTTTCTTAAATTAGAAATATAACATACTGCTAATATTTAAGGAGATTAATTTTCTAGGACTGCTGTTCCAAAGTACTACAAAGTTGGTGGCTTCAAACAACAGATTCTTATCCTCCTACAGGTCTGGAGATCACAAGTCCAAATTTAAGGTGTGGGCTGGGGCCATGCTCCCTCCCCACCCCCCACCCCCGGAAGCTCTTGGGGGGATTCCCACTCCTTACCTCCTTTGCTTCTGGTGACCGTGACATTTCTTATGATTACCCTACTCCAGGTTCTGCCTCTGTTTTTATGTTGCCTTTTCCTTTCCTGTCTGTATTGTCCTGTCACTTGTGTGGGTCTCTTCGGTTTCATGAGGACACTTGTCATTGAATTCAGGGCCCACCCAGATAATCCAGGATGATCTCCTTATTACAAGATCCTTAACTTCAGGGCACCTGGGTGGCTCAGTTGGTTACGTGTCTGACTCTTGATTTCAGTTCAGGTTATGATCTCAGGGTTGTGAGATTAAGCCCCGTGTTGGGCTCAGCACTGAGTGCGGAGCCTGCTTAAGATTCTCTCCCTGTCTCTGCCCCCACCCCTCCACCTAGCATGTGTGTGCTCTCTCTCTCTCTTAAAAAAAAAAAAAGGAAAAAAGGAAAAAGGAAAACAAGATCCTTAACTTCATTATGTCCGCAAAGAACCTTTTTTCCAAATAAAGATATATTCACGTGTTCCAGGGATTTGATATGGATATACCTATTGGCAGGCCACCATTCAGCCCACTACAGGGGTGATAGGAACAAGAAAGGAGACAGACATTCGTGCCTAGATGGCTTAGTTGGTAAAGCGTATGACTTTTGATCTTGGAGTTTTAAGTTCATGCCCCATGTTGGGTGTAGAGATTACTTAAAATCCTCAAAAAATCCTTTTTTTAAAGAGGCAAAAGCGGAAAAAATTGTAATGGACAGCTTGAATGTAAATTGAAGAAAAAAATGGTGAGGAAGAAAAAATGTTAATCTTTTTATAAATCCAACATGTGTAATATGTGTAGTGATATTTACTTAGGCATACCTCTCTTTGAATGGTTCCACTGCTTTGCCTTGTAACTACTGAGCATTAAAAGTAGGATGAGCAGAGAGAAGCAGAAAGCAGAGCAAAATCTGAGTTCCCAGTTAATCACACAGGGTTTCTCCCCTTTGGCCTTGGGGGTTTTAAGGTCTATAGTTGTGTTTACATCATCATCATGGTGGTCTCTTCTGGAAAGCCCAATTTTCCCACACTGCCTTGCTGGGTGTAACACTCCTGCCAGGCTAAAGATCATCATGGTCCCCCACTGACCTGGAGCTCATCACCACGAGCTCCTTTTAGCCTATGACCTTGCATGTTCTCCACGTGGCTACCACCTCTCCCCCACCCTCTCCCCCCAACTCAGGCTGACTTGCCCAGGGGCCTCGTGCTTCACCAGCTCCGTCCCTTCCACATTAATCACTGCAGAATCCCCTTTACACATGGCTCCCACTCAGATATTAAATGCCTGTTTCTCCCTGGCTGCTCCTATCTACAAATTTGCACATGTTTCAGCTGGGTAGGTTCTGTTACTTTATTTATTTATTTATTAAAAAAATTTTTTTTTTTTTTACTTTTTTTTTTAAAGACTTTATTTACTTATTTAAAAAAGGCATGGGGGAGGGGCAGAGGGAGAGAGGGAGTCTCTAGCAGACCCCCCGCTGACTGCAGAGCTATGTACACGGGGGCTACATGTCATGACCTTGAGATCTTGACCTGAGCTGAAATCAAGAGTCAGACGCTTCAGGAACTGAGCCACCCAGGTGCCCTGATTCTGTGATTCTTATATGTCCTTTCATTGAGTGCATCCTCGCTCCTACTGAATTTTAAGCTCTGTGGGATCCGGCGTCCTATCTGCTATTTACTTTGGAAGCAGAATGTGTGTTCCGCTGGTAGACAATTAATATTATTACCAGGCTGATGCCTTGGGGATGCTTCTCAAACCCTAATATTCCTCCGAATCACCTGGAAGTCTTGCTAAAAGGCAGGTTCTGGAGAAGAGCTTGAGATGCTGCATTTCTCCCAAGCTCACAGGGGACCAGGATCAGCTGGTCTATGGAACTGTACTTTGAGTAGCAGGTCTTAGGGCCCCAAACAAGTTTTAAGAAGGGGATCTACCAGTTAAGTGTATCCTAAAGAACCGGTAGGAATAAGATTGCCATGCAGCTAAGTAACACTGAGAGTGGCCCCAGGGGAGCCTTTCCCACCTGAATCATGTGGGTAAAAATCCCATGCAAGCTCCATGAGGCACAGCACTGAGAACCTCTGTTTTGGGGGGCATGATGCTCGGCCTTGTTCTTCCCTTCAGGGTTTCCCTCCTTTCTTTTCAAACTAAAACACCCCACAAAAAAACCTTTTTTCAAGAACACTGTTGGATGACCTGTTTCATTACCCATGCAGGGAGAGGATTATCCACAGCAGCAGTGGAGCTGAGCCTTCATTGCAAGGATCACAATTAATAGGTGTGTCTTCTGGGAGGCCACACCCCCCCATATAAGGAATCTCTTGGCATTGGAAGCTATAGGGACATTACAGTCATGGGTATCAGAGGAAGGCTTCACTGAGGTAGCATTCAAGGTAGAGAAGAGGGTCGAGGATAAATGCTAGGCATGCATGTTTATATCTGCCCTACTACCTGCTGGGGGTTGGAGGAAAGGCAGTGCTGGGAGCAACCAGACAAATCCCTCTTCCAAACTGTTGCCAGCACGAAGGTACATCCCATCCTAGTCCTTTCTCCCCCAACCTTCTGTTGTGGCTATCACAGACAGTGCTTCTTAGCTTCCCAGTTCAGCCTGAGACACTAAGTTTCCTACATCTTCTGAGACCAGCATAGTCTAATAGAACTCTCAGTGATGATGGAAATGTTCCACCATCTGCCCTAACACCGTAGCCACCAGGTCCATGTGACTGTCGGGCATGTGACCTCTGGCTAGTACAAGTGAGGGACTGACATTTAATTTTATTTAATTTTAATCAATTTAAGTATAAATAGCCACAGGTGGCCTGTTAGAAGCCGCAGACTCAGGAAAAGCAGTTTAAGAAGATGGATCACCAACCAAGGGAATAGCACTCAGAGATCTACCTTAGTCTTTTTAATTTGAATAAAGAGCCCCCATAACGGCAGGGTATCACTTTTAATATTTGAGCCCACGCTGGTGGTTGTGTCCGCGTTCTCTGTGCTTAGCCACTTGGCCAATTAAAATAGAGACCCCCAGAGCCTGTAGGTCTGGTTTAGTATTCAGTGAGTGCATAAAGTATTGCTGTGGGCTTAGTTGTTTTAATAGGACCATTTGGAGTTTATGAGGGGCTCTTGTTCTGACCTGTGAGGCATGCAGTAAGGAAGGAAAGGCATGCAATTTAAAAAAGTCATTTAAGAAGAGTGTGTGAGTTTTTGGTCTTAGTTTTTTTTTTTTTTTAAGATGATTTTATTTATTTGAGAGAGAGTGAGCAAGCCTGATTGGGGGGGAGGGCAAAGGGAGAGGGCGAAGCAAACTTCCTACTAAGCAGAGAGTCTGAGCCAAAGGCAGATGCTTAACTGACTAAGCCCCCCAGGAGCCCCAAGATGTGTGTCTTGTTTTGTTGTTTTTCAGGAGGTAGTTAAGAAGTGATACAGTTTGGGGGCGGGATCTGAGAATTTGAAAAAGAGAGAATAACAAATGTTTTCTTATTACACAAGGCAGTCCATTTTGTCATATATTCTACCAGCATTACGAATGGGGCCTCAAGCATCTTTCAGATGAGGCTTACAATTAGCCAAAGACCGAGTGACACAAATCTACCATGAGAAGATACAGTGAGACTTACCTGTGGCCGGTTGGGCTGGTAATCTAGGTGAGAAGGGAGGGGGACCCTGAAAGCTCCAGTGGACACTGGGAGGGACTCGTCTAAGTAAAGAGCACCCAACTCCAACTCCATGTGAATTCCAGTCTCTGTCATCTGCCCCCAGAGCAGGGTATGACCTTGGACACTCTACATCCCTAACTATGCAATGGAGAAGAAACCGAATGTGCTGATTTGGCAGAACATTTTGCCAATGAGAAGTGGTATCCATGAGGGAGTGGCAGAATGGCAATGATCAGAAGCTTATTATAACACAATAATTTAATATCCCCAGTGGACTGTTTCAACTGTGAGGGGACCCGTACATGTAGAGTTGGCCCAGTTGGAGGAGAGACTAACAGAGACTTCCGTTCCTGGAAGTATCAGTCGTGGCTTATTATGAAATTAACTTGGGAGAAGTTTCTAGAAACAACTAACGGTGCTAGTGCATCAATGAACTGACACTGTTTCAGTGGGCTGCCGGGTGAGTGGAAGGGCAAAGGTTGTGCCTCACAAGGAATTAGGTGTGGTGGGAAGAGGGAGGCTTGGAGTTAGACCCCTCCCCAGGCTGTAAGCGCCTGTTTCACCATTTATGCTTTTCATCAAGACGCACCCCCCCCCCAGGAGGGGGGAGGGAGCTTGTTTAAGCTAGATTCCTGGCCCTACACTTACCAACAAAACCAGAATTCCAGTGTTTAGGGCCTCCCAGAACTCTATTTTAAAAGTGAACACCCATGGTGGTTGTGATTTGAGGCTTCTCCAAGCCTTAGTTCTCTGAAAGGTGATGTAGGATTCGCGATATCCGAGTCCAGATTACTGTAATACACAGTGTGATTAATTTTTTTTTGAGGTGCACAACAAAAAAGGCTCAACTTGTAGCTGTTATTACTATTTGAGCCATGGGTCTGCCTTATTTAAGGCACTGTTCTGTCTTTGGAAATCTCGATAGATGTCATTCGCCTGGCTGAGCCTTATTAACCGTGCTAAGACAGCTGGGGAACCTTCAGCCAAATTAGCCCGGATCCCGGAGTTGCAACTTGTTTCTGAGGATTGCTAAAAACAGCCTTTTCTGTTCCTTGTTACTCTAAGTTTTAACGACACTGGTGGAGGGCCCCCTTCAGGGTGGGGAATTTTTATGGAGAGTGGAAAGATCAACTATGTCCGAACAGGTTTGCCGGCTCCAGTGAAAAGTCAAGGGCTGTGGGCTGGACCCACCCGCGAATGGTAATTTGTTCTGGCCCACAAGAGAGGCGCTTGCACCCCGAGGGTTCGAGGGAAGCTGCCTTCGGTGTGGCACATCTTGCCTTCATTTGGCAGCGTGAGGCTTGAAGACAAGGGGAAGGGGGAGGCTGGCGTCGTGCCCCGGAGCTCGAGAGGGAGTGAAGGTAGCTGCAAAACCCAGCAGGCGCAAATCGCCGGTGCTGAGATTTACGGAGGGTGGGGCTGCCGGGGGAGGCGGTGCACGTGAGGCCGCAAGAGGGGTGGGCGCTCTGCGGCTCAGGTGGGACCGAGGAGTGCCTCCCGGAAACCCTCCTCCGGCCGCCGGGTTCAGATTGGCTCGGGCGGCGAGGTTAAGACCCCTTCGGCGCCTTCCCCTGACCCGCCCCGGGGCGGTCGCGATGCCGTAGAGACGCGGGTGCGGGGCCAGGCGGGGGCATGCTGGCCCGGGCGGTGGGGCGCGGGTGGCAGCGCGCGGGGGCCCGAGCGGCGCCCGGCCCCGGGCGCCCGGAGGCCGGATGGCGGAGCCCACGCGCGCAGCGGAGCTGGGGAGGTTTGCGCTCCGCTCGCCGCCCTGCAGGGAGGGCGCGGTGCCAGCTGCGAGCGCCCTGAGACCCAAAAAGAAAGCTTTTTATTTGCTGAAGATGAAGCCCCTGAAGGAGCCCGCCCCCAACAACAACAACAACGTGTCCTTTGTGATCCATTGTCAACTAGGCAAGGAGATCAAACACATTTGCAGCAACTGCAGTCGTGGGGAGGACGCCCGGGACGGTGAGTGCCGGGGTCCGTCGGGGCGGCGGCGAGCGCGGGAGGCGGGGAGGTGGTGCGGCTGGTCCCCAGTTTGGGGGCGCCGCCGGCGTCTCCGCGTGGAGAACTGCGGGGACGGCCGGCCGCCCGGCACTTTGCGGAGTGCTGCCCAGAACCAAACCCGGACCGCATCCGAGCGTATACCATTCATGTATTTGCTCCCTCAGATGAGGGGTTTGAAACAGTTAATTGGCCAGCTCGGGGATTTTCTCCCGGGAAGGTGGGGTCTGGGGGAGGGGAGTTGTCAGGGGTCGCAGTACTAGCTTTAAAAAGGTGGTTACACCTGCTTTCCTGGCTTTCTGGGCTTGACTATTCTCCCTCCTGACCCCGCGTTATGTTATGCTTTGCTGGGCTGTGTGACAGATGTGGGGTTCCGGTGGGTTCACTTTGGAGAGGCGGTTTGCTGTCGGTCACAGCGCCCAGCGCCTTGGAGACTTGTGGAGTTGTTGGATGATTTCTGTTTAGAGTAAAACATGGCTGTGATTTTTGGAGCGCAGCTGCTGGCCCCTCTTGGAAAAATGCCTAATGGCCAAAATGTGGGAGGTGGGGGAGGGGCTTGCAGCGGCATCTTCCAGGTGAGTCGGTGCGTGTGTGAGCGCCGGAGCGCCCCCCCCGCCCCGCCCCCTGATCCGATCTGAAATGGGGCGGTGAAAGGGTGCCAAGCTGCCCGCGGATCTGGGCTGAAGGAGCCAAGAACGAGGGACAGCTTGGCTTAAGCCTCTGCAGATGTGGACGCCCCAGTGCCTTTCTCCGGAGGCTCCGGGCGGTTCGAAGCAGCTCTCGGAGTCGACTCCAGAGGGCCAGTGAAGGTCGCAGAAAAGTTTTAGGCAGCAGATTTTGCAGGGCAAGCATTAGCTCCTGGGCAGCCAGGAGCTCATGGCCCGGCCCACCCTCCCACCTGCTTGGGCAGGCAGATTTTCTCAGCAACCAGGCGGGTTTGGCTTCTTCCCTTTGGAAGAACTGATATCAACTAGAATCCCTCTGTTCGCTGTCGGCCTCTGAAGGGCACAGGAATGAAGTGTGGTTGGCTTGGCTAATGTCTTTTTGAAATTAGAGTCCTGCCAGTGTGATTATACCTTTCTTTGATTAAACTGTAAGAGGGACTATGGGGGAAGACACTAAGGCATACAGGAGGAGCACCGGAGCCCAAGTAGGGCACACCAGTGCTGCTCCGGCTCCCTGCGCAGGAGGACATCCTTTGATGAGAAGCACACATTTACCCACATGTGTTTGGTCGTTTGGTTACTGTATAGACAGATGACACTCCTGCAGTATACATGGATGAACGGGGTGAGGCAAAGCCAGACTCCTACTGTAGAATGTAATCGAGCATGAGATGCGGGCTAAAAGACTTATTAAATGAATCACTCTGTTGACTATTGCTGCCCACGTGGGCTGCTTCCACAGCCTTGGGAGTTGATTTAAATTAGGAGCTCCAAACCGGGCTGCCGAAGGGAATGGTCTGGGTCTGCACTCAAGGGTGTGTGGTATGCACACCATCCCTGGTAAATGTGTTGATGTACCCGGTTAGCGGGGAGCAGGCATGGATTTTCGCCTTCAGCATACATTTCTGGTGCTAACCTGCATCATCTCTCCAGTCCGCCACGCTCTGGAATGTCTTAAGGAGCTTCCCGTCGATGGTCACATATCCTCTGATGTGACTAAAATATTTAATTCAGAGGACTCTGATAGAGGGGAGACGTCAGATTATGCTCATCCTGCCTGCCTTATGTGTGGTGCACTCCCTTGAGTCGGTGAACTAGAAAGAGGTCAGGCGTTGAACCCTTCTCCTTGTCAGGCCAGAGCTCAGAGCTGTACTGTCCACTGTCAAAGGCAAGGAAGTTCACATTTCACTTTCTGCAGAGATTAATCTTGCCTGATGGCTTGTCAGGAGTGAGTATTCTGTCAGATACGTTCTGTAGATACTATTTCCAATTCGACTCCTCTTTTCTATTCGCTGGGAGACCTAGCTCTTTGGAAGGAAATGTGGGGTAAAGGCTTGCATAGTCACGCAAGCAGATCTGGTGGGGCTTTGCTCAGGAGGAGGTTTCTTGCATCATGTCGGGCATCACTGTGTCTGATCTCTCACTCCGCATTAAGGAGGCCATTTAGTGCCAACCAGGGAAAATTCTGGTCCAGCTAGAAAGACTTTGCTTGGAAATTGACACAGGCAGAATTTTATAGAGGCCTTGCTCACTATCAATTTCTTTATATATAAAGATGGCAGCTATTTTAATCAGCTTTAAAAGCAAATTTTAATAACTTGCAGTGTAAAGGCAACCTACAACTAAAAATATTTGGCAAATATAGACTACACCTTAAAGAAAAAAAATATTCCTGGCTAGTTGTACATATCTTAAAGGTGAAATTACATTTTAGCAATTTGCATTTTACTTGAGTATTTTTTTTTTTTAAGTTTCTGTTATCTACTAGCTGGCATTAAAGATGCTTTGTTGACTTTATTTTAAGTAATCTTCTATTTTTAAGAAGTTGTAGAATGCATTTCACCATTAATGGTCAAAGATAGGTTTGTTTCTTTCATTTGTGCTGTTTTGGTTACCTTCCTAAAACCATTTTCAAATCAGGAAAACAAGTTTCTATAGCATTTCGGTGCTAAAGGCCAAGTACACAGAACAAGGACCGGCTAGAACAAAAATTCAGACCCTTGGCTATCTTTAAAATCACGGTGTTTTCCATCACGTTATCAAATTTTTTTCTAAGTGTCACCTACACTGAATATAGAAAATTAGGTACTATGATGTGCTTGTGTTATAGACCGATGCAGTCTTAATAGGCCAGGTTTGTTAAGATATAGAATTAGGAGGAATTGCAGAATTCCTGAGTACACTTAAATTTTTTTTATCTGCCTTATCTGTTTGATAGAGAAGCTTTCACTAAGTGGATTAGAAGTAATGTACATTGTAAAGCTACCAGAAACATGGCAAAATCATCATAGGACTTCCATTGGAAGCCAGTACAAGAATATGATTTAATTTACGTGTAGTTAAAAAACCCACTTCAGGGAGGAATGTAGTCTAGAAAGAGTATTTCTGGATGTAATTTTACACATTTTCTATTCTCACTTGAATTCCTTTTAAGTCTATTAATAGTGAGGGATTATCATAGGAATTACAACATTATTAATCATTAGTGAGATGTAATTTCAAGTAATTTTCATAGAAATAACTTAACATTTTAAAACACTTGAGAAAGATTTTGAAGCCTCTGTCTCGTGGCATATTTTACAAGTAATCAAAGGATAGATTTAGAAATAAAACCTATTGATTACAGATGCTACCCAGTGCCTTTCACGTGTGATTCATATGTCAAAGTTTCCTTCATTTTACTAAATATGCCCTCTATTGAAATAGTCGCACAGAAATTCACAAATACATTGACTCACTACACACATTTCCAAGTTTCGTTCTAGGATTCCAAATACCTTGTTTTCTCATGAATTCCAGTGCAAACTTTGGAGTGACCACAATCTGTCCTCGTATTTCCTGTTAATGACTACAAGGTTCATTCAGCAAGATAGCCTTGGGTTCCTGTGGGTCAAAGTCCTCATCTTGCCGATGAGAAAACTGAGCTTCATCATGGTTAAATGAGCAGTCCTCCATGACCTAATCATCACCTGGTGTCGAGGCTATTAACCAGACCCCGTTCCTTCGTGAAGGAAGCAGTTTACAGTCCGGGGGCTAGATCCTAGCTGCTCCGCTGGCTGGGTGACTGTAGGACACCACAGTATTAACTTCTGTGTGGAACTGTGTAGATTAAATGAGACAATTGGTACAAAACATTTAGCATAGTCCTGGGCAAGAGAAGGTGCTCCGATACTAAGCAGTGATTATTATCATTTGTATCCTTACCGCTGAGTCCAATATTGTCTCGGGTTTTTCCTCCTGTTCTCTTGTGCAGCGTGGCCTCCTTGGATTGGGTCCAAATGAAAACACTCATTTCTACTCTATATTTAACAGTTAAAACCCATATATATATTTTTTAAGATTTTATTTGAAAGAGAGGGGGAGAGAGCTTGAGCAGAGAGGAGAGGCAGAGGGAGGGAGAGAAGCAGGCTCCCTGCTGAGCTAGGAGCCCAACTTGGGGCTCAATCCCACGACCCTGGGATCCACAACCTGAACCAAAGACATACACTTCACTGACTGAGCCACTCAGGTGCCCCTAAAACCTGTATTTCTAATAAGACAAGTAAGTGAGAACATGGAAGAGCCCTTCAGCATTGCACAGGTCAGAAGTGTTTTTGTTTTAAAGTTTTAGCGATCACGACCTGCATGTTTTAGGTAAAAGGACTCACATGTGGATCTAAATTTGCAATGACTAAGCATTTTTTGGTCTATTATCAAAAAAAAAAATGGGCAAGGGGAGATCCAGTTGGTTCTCTGGGAGGAAGGCCAAGAGCTGAGAGAAATAGTAGATAGAGAATTCTATGGGCAGGGGCCTGATGGACACTCAGAGGCAGAGGGCGAGCTCTGGAGGACTTGGCCTGAAGCAAGGGATAGAGGCTGGAAAGTGCTTCCTTAAGATCAGGAGAGGCTAGGAAGTGCTCTGGCCTGAGTAGAGTAGCGTGTCACCCCAAGAAGAAAGGGCTTGCTCAAGCCATAGGGAGGAGAGGTGAGGAAAGGCTTAGCAGGATGTTGGGACGAGTATATGGAGTGGGGGATTTGAATGCAGTTGGGCTCTTAGAATGTTAGAGTATCATATACGCACACAATGGAGTTGTTGACTGTCTTATAATTTATAAAATCAGCTCTGTAGGACTCTGTATGGTCCCCTCAGCGGAGGGGTAGATATCAAAAGGTACCACAGCCAGTTGCTACTTTGAAGAGCCTGGACTTTAGTGAGAGCAGCAGCAAGTAAACTCTTGAATTATCTGAGGAAGCCGTGAACTGTGTGAGTAAAGCAGGAGGGCTTCCTGGAGGAGGTGATATATTTGAAATAGGACAGCACAGAGGAGTCCTTTTGGTAAGGGAAAACCCATACACAAATGATCAAAGCTGTTAAAAAGAGCATGGCTTGTTCAAGAAAGGAGAGAAGTTCACCAGGTAGAATTTGTGAAATGTCAGAGAGGCGGGAAAGGACCTGACCTCACTTGGAAACATGTTGAGGCAATTCATTTTCTTTCAGCAATATGTTTGTGAAGCATTTTTTATGTGCTAAGTTAAGCATTAGAAATATAAAAATCAGACCTTATGGTCTTTGCCCTGAAATACTGTATAAAGGAGTACAGGGAGTTGGGAAGACAAGTGCAGGTGCAGAAGTTTTAAAAGTATTTGAGAGAGAAAGGTACTGTCTAAGAGACAGAAAGGAGAGTGTGGTCAGTCCCAACTTCGGCACGAGAGAGGTCAGGAAAATCCTGGTATAGTTTATGGAGTTCAGATTCCGTCCTGTAATCCCCAGAGCCTGCACAGGGCTTTCTTGTTTGCTTGTTTGTTTTAAAGATTTTATTTATTCATTCATTCGTTTTAGAGTACATGCAAGCAGGGAGAGGGGCAGAGGGCGAGGGACTCTCACGCAGACTCTACACTGAGCAGGGCTCGATCCCAGGACCCTGAGATAATGACCTGAGCCGAAACCAAGAGTCGGCCGCACATGGGATTTTAGGCAGAGGTGGTGTGAACGAGTTACCTTTTTAAAACTATCATTATGGAAAATTTAAACATACACAAAAGTAGAGAAAAGGTCATAAGCCCCTTTAAAGTTATCACCCACATCACCCCACTCCTCTATTGTATCGAAGCACATGGGAGTGGGTTTTTATGGCAGTGGTGCTGGCGGTGGGACCAGAGGACCAGATGGAACAGTATTTCAAGATCTTAAGAAGCCTTAGTGTCAAAAGACCAAGATTCTGTGATTCTGTTACCAACTCCTAAAAAGCTCCAGGAACACCAGCAATTCAAAGTCCATTGGCCTTATTTTTAGCAAAGCTTTGAATTTCTGTGTGATTTTACTAATAATTTCCCCTTCTATTTCAATATCTTCTTTACAGACGACATCTATAAATACTTCGTTTGGGAGAAGAGAGGCTAAAAATATTTGTAAAATCTATAGCTTGAAATATACCCACGTGTCTAAAGGAGATAAAAAAAGATTAATGGAGAAGATAACATACATAACATACATACACCGTATTGGTAGGTGGGAGGGCAGGGCTCGAGACTTGGTTACTAGCCCCAAACATTCATTTCTGCAGTTTGCTAATTCATACGAATGGTAAAAACTTCTAGGGCTTCCGTAGTTGTATAGAGTTTTTGGTTTCGTTAAGAGAGAGCAAGCGAGCATGTGTGCGCCAGCAGGGAAGGAATAGAGAGAGAGAGAAACTTCAGCAGGCTCCTCGCTCAGTGTGGAGCCCAGTGCAGGGCTTGATCTCTCAAGCCGAGCCAAAACAAAGAGTCAGTCACTTAACCGACTGAGCCACACAGGCTCCCCAGGCCCTGTCTGAAAGGAGGGAGGCAGTGAGCCAGTTAGGAGTTAACCTCCATGCCAGTTAGGCTTTGTGGTGGAATCATTGCAGCAGCCTGAGGACCTGAGGGAGGAGAAGGGATGAGCTTCCCTTCAACCAGAAGTTCGATAGGAGAGAAAAGGCCAAAGAGGCTGAAACCCCAAAGTTCTGCATATGGGAACACGGAGCTAAGCAAGAATCGGGTGGTTGGGTTGGACACAAAGACATGAACAGTAGGGACCACTCAGCCAGAATGCTAGCAGCAGACCACGCGGAAGAAACTATGTGATGGGGAGTTTTGTAGTCCTACTGTTTCTACATCTAAGGCCACAGGAAAGCTAGAACATGGTAATTTTTATTTATTCACATAACACGTATGGATGGCGGCAGTGAACTTGGTGTGCAAATGAAGGATGAGTTTCTGCTCTGGGAGGAACCCGTAGTCTAACAAGGGACATTGCTGTGTGGAGGTACAGGCTAAGGATGCAACGGACACACAGGGGGGGACCCCATCTTCTTGAGGGTGAAGGCCAGAGGGGTCAGGTGGGAGGAGATGGCCCGGGAGCTCAGTCATAGCGGGTGAATAGCACTGGTCTGGTAGAGATGCCCGAGGGAAAGTGTGTCTCTGGCAGGAGCAAAGAGGAGACAGAAATGGGTTAAGGGGCCCAAGGGGAGGGTGTCAGTTGTTAACTGCTCAGGGTAAGGGTCTGTCTTTGCTCTTCACTGCTCTGTTTCTAGTACCTAGAACAGTACACAGGTATTAGGCACTTAAAAAAGTGTTCAACCTAAGAATATACATGTAAATTTATTAATTTTTGATCTATTTGATAAATATGTAGTAAAGTGACTTCAGGGATAGTAGTTTGATGTGAGCGGAGTGGACCATGCATGGGAAGGTAGACTGGAGCCTGGAGAAATGAGGCCGTCAGGAAGGGTTTTGCCTCTTGTGCCAAGGAACTGGGACATGTGCTATGATAAGATGCAAGAGGCCTTGGAGGATCTTACCAGCTTCAAAATTGTTATTTTTCCTTTGATTTACTTATTTATTTTTTGACAGGAGATGGAAAGGGGAGGGGAGGGGCAGAAGGAGAGGCAGGGAGAATCCTAAGGCTGGATCCCATGACCCTGAGATCATGACCTGAGCCGAAATGGAGCTGGACACTTAACCAACTGAGCCACCTAGGCGCTCCTTAAATTTTTTTTTTATATTTACTATTTTTTCTTAATTTCAAGCCTTAATTGACAAAACAATTGTAAGATACTTAAAGGTTCATGTTGTTATGATTCGACATACATTGGTGATAAGAGTCCCTCCATCTAGGGGTATCTGGGTGGCTCAGTGGGTTAAGTGTCTGCCTTCGGCTCAGGTCCTGATCTCAGGGTCCTGGGATCGAGGCCCACATTGGGCTCTCCGCTCAGTGGGGAGCCTGCTTCCCCCTCTCTCTCTGCCTGCTTCTCTGCCTACCTGTGATCTCTCGCTCTGTCAAATAAATAAATTCTTTAAAAAAAAAAAAAAAAAGTCCCTCCATCCAGCTAACACATCACCCTCCCTGTTTACTTTTGTTTTGTGAGAACGTGTAAGTTCTGCTCTCCTTAGTAAATTTCAGTTATACAGCACAGTGTTATAACCTGTGATCATCATGTTTTACATTAGCTCCTCAGACCTTAGTCATCTTCTGGCTGAGAGTTCATACCCTTTTACCAGCTTCTCCCTGTGCTACTCCCTCCACCCCCAGTCCCTGGCTACCACTTTTCTAGTCTGTGTCTATCAATTTTACTTTTTAAATGTTTTTTAAAATTAAAGATTTTATTTATTCATTACAGGGGGAGAGAGTGAGAGTGTGTGCAAGCAGGGGGAGGGGCAGAGGGAGAGGGAGAAGCCAACTTCTCGCCGAGCAGGGATCCCAACGTGCGGCTGGATACCTAGGACCCTGGAGTCATGACCTGAGCTGAAGGCAGACACTTAACCGACTGAGTCACCCAGGCGCCTCATAGTTTTCCTTTTTTTTAAAACATGTTGCTACCTAGAAGTGGTACCAAAAGACTGCTGTATTTCACTTAGCAGATTGTGCTCGAGATAGGGTCTGTGTTGTTGCACATGGCGGGGCATCCTTGCTTCTTTTGGCTGAATAATATTCTGATGTGTATATGCTGCGTCTTTATGCATTCATCCATTGATTAGGTTGTTTCCACCTCATGACGTCACTAATAATGCTGTGGTGAACATGGGTGTGCAAATATCTCTTCAATATTCTGTCTGTATTTCCTTTGGATCTATACCCAGAAGCTGGATCATATGGTAATTCTATTTTTTTAAGATTTTATTGATTTATTTGACAGATCACATGTAGGCAGAGAGGCAGACAGAGAGAGAGGAGGAAGCAGGCACCCTGCTGAGCAGAGAGCCCGACTCAGGCCTCCATCCCAGGACCCTGAGATAATGACCTGAACCGAAGGCAGGGTCTTTAACCCACTGAGCCACCCAGGTGCCAGATAATTCTATTTTTATTTTATTGAAGAACCTCCATACTGTTTTTTTCTGTCATAACTGCTTCAGTTGAAATTCCCATGAATAGTACACAAGGGCTCCCTTTTCTCCAGACCCTCACCGACACTTGTTACTTATTTGTTTGCTTGTTTAAGACATTCTAACAGGTGTGAGGTGGTCGTTCATTGTGGTTTTGGTTTGTGTTGTCCTGATGATGAGTGATGTTGAGCACCTTTTCATGTTAACTGTTCGCCATTTGGAGTCTTTCTTGGAAAAATGCCTATTCAGATTCTCTGCCTGTTTTTGAATCAGATTATTTGCTTTTGTGATGTTGAGTTGTATGAATTCTTTTTATATTTTGGATCTTAACCCTTCATTGGTATAATGATAATATTTACAAAGATTCCCTTTTCATTTTGCTGATGGCTTCCATTGCTGTGCAGAAGCTCAGAAGCTGTGTGTGTGTGTGTGTGTGTGTGTGTGTGTGTGTGTGTGTTATAGTCCCAATTGCTTATTTTTTCCTGTTTTTTGTTTTTGGTGTCAAATCCAAAAACATCACTGCCAAGATCCATGTCAAGGAACTTATTCCCTGTTTCTTCTGGGAGTTTTATGGTTTTAGAACTTTCATTCAAGTCTTTAATGCATTTTGAGTTGATTTTTGTGTGAGGTGTAAGACTATGGGAGTTTCATCCTTTTGTATGTGGCTGTCCAGTTTTCCCAACACAGTTTCTTGAAAAGATGATTATTTCCTCTGTTCTGTATATTCCTGGCTTCCTTGTCATAATTAATTGACCATATATGCATTTTTTTCTAGGCTCCCTGTTCTGTCCCATTGATCTGTATATCTGCCTTTGTGCCAGTGCCATACTGTTTTGATTATTATAGCTTGAAACCAAGAAGTATGATGCCTCTTGCCTTTTTTTTTTTTTTTAAGATTTATTTATTTTAGAGTGGGAGTGCAGGGAGGGGCAGAGGGAGAGAATCCTCAAGCAGACTCCCTACTGAGCATGGAGCCCAACACGGGGCTTGATCCCAAGATCCTGAGATCATGACCTGAGCTGAAATCAAGAGTCAGTCTCTTAACCAACTGAGTCACCCAGGCCACCCCTGACTGCCACGCCTCCTGCCTTTCTTAAGAATGCTTTCGCTATTTAGTATCTTTTGTGGTTCCGTACAAATTTGAGGATTTTTTTTCTATATCTATGGAAAATGTCATTTCTATTTCTCTGGAAAAGTTTCAGTTGCCTTATTGAGATGTAATCCACATACCATATAATTCATCCACTTAAAGTGTATAATTCAGTGGGTATCAGTATATTCACTGAGTTGTACATCCATCACCAGAATGAATGTCAGGACATTCTCATTATGCAAAAAATAAACCCCGCCTCCCCATCTTCAAGCCTAGCCCTGCAATGCTATCCTCTACTAATCCCAGATAACCCATAGACTTCTTGTTTCTATAGTCTGTGCATTTCCTGTTAGTGGAATCATGCAATGTGGGATAGGGTACCTGTCGTTGTTCACTTAGCTTCATATCTTTAAGGTCTTCTTCCACAATATAGTCTGTGTCAGTACTTCATTTCTCTTTATTGCTAACCCACTGTGTGGATGGACATTTAGATCTCTATTTTGTGGCTATTATGAATAATACTGCTGTGAGCATTCATGTACAAGTTTTAGCATGGACGTAATTCTCATTTCTCCTGGGCGTATAACTAGGAGTAGAATCAGTAGATGCTATAGTAATGCTATTTAACCATCTGAGGAACCGTGAGACTCTTTTTCAAAGTGGCTGCACCCTTGGACCTGTCCACCATCAATGACTTTGTGAAGGTCCCATTTCTCTACATCCTTTCTAATACTTGTTACCTGTGTTTTTGAGTATAGCCTCCCTAGAGGATTTAAAAAAAAAAAAAAAGTGAGAAGGTTCAGAGTTGGTAGTCAAGAAGAGAGTTAATGCATGTTGAGTTGTTTGTTTTTGGTGTCAAATCATTGAAGGAAGCCAATAAGGTTTTTAGGTTTTTCTTTTTTTCCAGAAAGCCTAGACACCTTAT
Source organism: Spilogale gracilis (assembly GCA_004023965.1). NCBI lineage: Eukaryota > Metazoa > Chordata > Mammalia > Carnivora > Mephitidae > Spilogale > Spilogale gracilis. The sequence goes on from PITA01004399.1 coordinate 28,700, forward strand.
ATCAATATATTCCTATTACTTTGTAATTAGCACGTGATTTCCTTGTGATCATCACAATAGCCTTTTCGGGTTGGAATCATTATGGTGACCACAGTAGAGAAGAGAGAACTAAGAACTGGTGTGCCCGTTGGCTTCCTGTGTGGCCTGAGCTGGTGCCACTGTCCCCAGACTCTCTAGAGCCACCACAGCAGTCCTGTCACCTGCTTCTGAAATGTGAACCTCTGAGAGGAGCCTGGGGACTCTGGTCAGCGAAATGCAGCTTTGTAAAGTGATTAAATGTGGAAAGGATTCTTCAGGAAAATCTGAGCAAAAAACAACACCCATAGCAAACTGTGAATTCATTAAAAAGGGCAAGAGGAGGTTATGTGGCGGAGAATGTTTGGTTAGCATTAGGAAGTGTTGGGGACTTGGGTCACCTTCATCCTGTGTTTCTTCCACTTGTAAAATGAATTTACTTCTCTTCCCTGAAGATGTTGCTGAGGTGCCCGAGACCCGGCTCCTTCAGAGGTTGGTAAGCTGCGGCTCATGAGCCCTCTGCCTGTTTTTGTAGGTTGAGAAGGTCTTTTTTGTTTGTTTGTTTGTTTTTACAATTTCAAAAGGCTGACCAAAATCAAAGGAAGACTAATATTTAGTCACATGGACACTTAGGTGAAACTCAAATGTCAGTGTGTATAATAAAGTTTTATTGGCACATAGCCACACACAGTCATTGATGTACTGACCCTGGCGGCAGCTGCAGAGCTGAGTACTTGCAAAAGAGACTCGTAAAGCCTAAAATACTTACTCTCTGACCCTCATCAGAAAAAGTTTGCTGACCCCTGACTACATCAGAGTTCCTGTGATGAGAAGTTGCCCGTCCTAACCATGTCAGCACCATGTCTTTGTTAGAATCTAGGGGGACCCTCTGCAGTCTGCGATGCCTTCCTGAACCGTAGTTCTGGTATTTATCAAGGGCTACTTGATATCCTAGGGTGTCCAGAGGGTCTGATTTAAAGTGAAAATCCACCTAAAAAGGAACAGCTTCTGGGAACTGGGTTTGTGGATTATCTTTGCTCCCTACCCCCACCCTGCCCTTTATGTGGGCTTCAGGCCGGCACATATTACGAAGGGAATGGATTTCACCTCCCCACCTAAGAGCTCACCATCTTGACTCTCTGTTATTGTTTCAGCATGAACTTTAGAATAATCGCCTCTGCTATTTTGGCACGTGGAGATTTGCCTCCACAGTAATTATTCTGCAACCCACAAAAGTAATTGTAAAATCAAATAATTATCTTCTAAACAGGCTGTAACCCCAGCCGTGGTTCTTGGACGGGGAGGAGAGTTGCCATTCTTTCATTTTCATTTTTAGGGGTGTCACATTCTGCTTCCCCTTGTCCCCCCCACTTTACCTCTGTTCTTGTGTTATTTCAAGTACAATAGCCATCTATGATGAAGCAACAAGCTCCTTTTGATGCAGCCTCTTCAAAACCATAGCCCTGCTCCAAGGTTATGAGCAGAGAGACAGAAGAGCAAGCAAGAAAACGGAAGAGCAAAGCCTGATTTCATTCTTCCGGTAACGGGAAATAAAATTGCAAAAGGGAAGATCAGCCCACCAGACTACATTACTGGTTTGAATTATTGAGAGCTGCGCTATAGTGAGGCCCCCAGATTCCGAAGGTGTTCTCAGTAAGGGCTGGCACGAAGGGAAGAATGAAATCTGCTGCACAGTTAGTCTCTGACAGGCTGGACATGTACCAGAATTAGGTTATTTCTTGAGAGACTTCGAGTCTGAGTGTATGTCTAATGTGAGTGGCAGACACTGTACAGAACATTTATATGTTTGGAAATTGGCACCTGTCTGATAAACTGCACTACTTGCATATAATGAAACAGATCTTAGTGACAGGGAACCATCCCAGATCTGCTACCCATTCAAGAATAGCCCTCCGCAAATTTCAGTAACTCACTAATTTGTAACTTTCTTTGCCAGCCCACTAAAAAAGTCAAACATGCCACAGCCGGGAACTCATCCCCCAAATGAATACACAGTGAACCTTTTGGCTCGCCCAGAGCCCAAATGTCATATCCGGAATAAATAGTATGGTACAGTTTCCTACCAGCCATGGTATGAATTATCCATGCACTGTTAAGCGGCCTGTGGTCAGAAGACCACAACCCAAAGTAAAACTGAATACAAAGAAGAGATTTTACTATTTGCAACTGAAATAGAAATGATGGGGGGCACCTGAATGGCTGAGTCGGTTAAGCTTCCAACTCTTGGTTTCAGCACAGGTCCTGATCTCGGGGTCCCAAGAGATGGCTCTTTACTCAGTGTGGAGTCTGCTTGAAGATTCTCCCTGCTTTCACAAGTTCTCTCTCTCTCAAATAAATAAATCTTTAACAAAAAAAAAAAAAAGAAAAAAATGATGAGCTACTGGACCCCTCCCGTCCTTGCCCGAAGTCTTTGATAGTGAATCATGATGTATATGTAGATTTCTTGTGATAGGACCAAAGAAATAGCTTGGAATACCTGGTGAAGGTAGTAATTTTTAGACTGCACACCTGCATTAACTTTTCAAGTTTTTCTGGAAGGCCAAAAAGGGGAACATAGACAAAAACGAATATCTGTATTTATGAAATTAAAAAAAAAAACCCACAAAACATAACCAACGAGAAGAGAGATTCTTCAGAAGAAAACTTACAAGTATTTTGGAAGACCCCACATATAAGCCTGATGGGAGGGGGGCTGCTCTCTCTGGCCTCCCATAGTGCTCTAGAATCCTAGAGATTTTTTAGAACCACAGTTGAAATGATCTCTGCACTATTCCACTTATGTGTGATACAATGTATTGCAGAGTGATTACTGCATTTTTAGAGTATAAATATGTTTACATTTATAAATATAAACAGGGGATTACACCCTAAATTTTAATTCAGTGGAGATGATGAAACATCCACTAGAACAACTGTGATATAAATAAGGTGTAAGCAAATAGGTTCTAAGGGGACTGTGTATGTGTGTGTGTTGGGAGGGGGGGACACAGAGAGACAGATGCATACCCTAGGGTAGAGTTAGCTTTAGGAAAATGTACAAATTGGCTGAAGAATTACATCCTGTATAAATGAGTAGGAATATAACAGTTTTAGATTCAAATCATAGGAATGTTTAATCTTACACCAACATTAATAATGCTCCCGTCCTCACGTTGCTGATGGTCCTGAAACTCACCACTGGATTTATAAGCGAGTGTTGAAGACCAAACCGGAATGACATTTAGCATTTAAACCATAAGTATTACTAGCTCAAAGTCCATAATTCACCACGAATGAAATGGCACAATTTCACTTTGAAAACCATCCTAACCTAAATTACAGTAAGATTTAACTGGGAGGATTTCCACCATGATTTTGGAAAGCAGACCCGGCTTATTTTTATTGCAAAATCCTAAGAGTGCGATTCCTGGCAGTGTTTACCAGAGAGAAGGAATTAGCAGCCTCAAGGGGAGGGTTAGGAAAACAGAGCTCCCTCTGGGAATCCGCTCCTGGATCCCTGATGCAACAGCCACAGCAGAAACTGGACTCTGACAGGTCACTCAGGCCTGACCTCTCTTTTCCTTCTTGCGAAAGGGGGTGCCGGATAGAATCGCACTGGCTTTCTCGGGGGGGGGTCTTGAGGACATCCAGGAGGCGTCTGGACCATTTTCAAAAATAAACACAGGACTGTGTTGTGCTTTTATATCCATGGTGCCAGCTTGCCTTGCTCATTCAGAAGGGAGGAAGGAGATGCGTTTCTCTTTCCTCTTTGTCCTCTCCTCTCTGATTGTTGGTGATGGTGGAAGGAAGAACAGAGGACCCAACAGGCTGTATGACCTGTAGGACCGGGCGAAAGACCGCTGTTTTATTTCAAGGTGATAGAGCGGAGGGGTCCCCTGAGCGGGGTGAACAGATGGCGGCATTGTTGTTGCTACACTGCTTCTGGCTGTGAGTGACCCCCTTCCCCCTCCCCTTGCAGCCCCTCACCCCCCCAGCCCTTCTCAGCCTGTGCAGGTCACTCTGAAGAGCCAGCTCCTGAAGGCTGATCGAGAGACCGAGTACCATGCCCTTTGCCGGTCCTCCTGCTCAAAACACAAAAGGCTGCACATTCTCCAGCAAGGGTGGATGGGCTCAGGTCCTCTGGGAAGTACAGATCCTCTTCAGAATTCATAGTCCCTCTGCTCTTCAGCTAAATCCATAGAAACCGTAGAGTTTTAAAAATGAACAACTATGTCTATGAATTAGAGATACAAGGTGTTGGGGTGGATGGGGGAGGAGTCAAAGTGGGTGGTAAAATTGGGGTGGTAAAAAACCTCCACCTTTGGTCTTGATTTGCTCCCTTCCCTTGTTTCCTTATGGGAGTTCAGGGTCCTAATCTGTTGGGTTCCTCCCCAGACTCGAGTTTAAATTCTCCTTTCTGCTTGCAGGAAAACGGTTTTTTGCCCGCCGTTTAAATATGTTGACATCTGGACTGTTACCATCAGTCCAAGGTAATAAGGGAGAAAAGACGAAGTCTTCCGTGCCATTTGGAAATATGGTCTGCCCAAATTCTGGGGTCTGTGCCATTCCAGCAGAGACCAGCAGAAAGCACCCCCCTTCCTGCCAAAAACTTAAAGTTAAGGGGGGGGAGGGGGCTGTGTCATGCTTCTCTGCTATTTTGTGTCCCAAAGTGGCTCTGATTACAGTGTGAGAAACTTTATAATTCAAGTTCTATAGTTCAGTGTTGAGATGTTTGTCAACTTTAATGAGATGTTTTCCAGAATGTTCCGTGTAACACTTGCTCCTTAGGATGGTAATAGATGGTATGTGAAAAATTTCAAGATCAAACTAATTTGGAATGGAGCTAAAGCAAAGTTAAGTAGATTGTTTGAATCTCGGAGCCCGTGCTCTGCCCATGTGCGTGGTGAAGGTTCACAGATAAGTGTATATACTCACTTACCCAAATTTACACAAATGGTCAGTGTTTTTTGTTTCTGGGGAGACCACCGCAGGGGATGAGTTCCCCACAGGAAAATTAATGTGCTATTTCAGAATCCTCCCGTAGAAAATACCAGATGGTTTGACTGTTTCCTCCTTTGACAGATAGGGAATCCAACTGAACAGTGAGGTTCGTTCATGAGTATTTCCTTCCACCCGAAGCTATTAGCACTAAACTTGACACACTCTAACCGAAAAGAAATACGTTTGCTGAACATATCGATTCAGTGATTTTTCTGGTTGAAAGAGCTCTGAATGCAAATCAGACCAGGAATCAGGGACTCCCTGCTCCCTGAGTCAGGCTTTGAAACCATACGGCAGGGCTGAGTCCTCCAGAGACTTGTGGTCTCCATGTGCGGAATATTTTAGGTCTGTGCTCCTCAGCTGCAGGGCTGTTGACATTCTGGACTAGATGAATCTCTGTTAGGGGTGCATGGTTCTGTTCGTCATAGGATATTCAGCAACATCCCTGGTCTCTACCCACGAAATGCCAGCACTCTTAAAAATATACTTGAGATTTTATTTAATCAGCTATGGTAAGGGGACAGACCCGGAGATAAGTGCCTTTGAATGAAGAGTTTATTTCTTACAATCTGTAAGAGGTTGGCACACATGCATGCCAGTACAGGGTTTGGTCCTGAGGCAGAAAGTCCAAGGGGACAGCTACCTCAGAGTGTTTATTGTGGTTTTTTGCTGGGAAGACATGTGCAAGTTGGAATTGGCAAGGTTGAGGGATGCCTGGGTGGCTTAGTCGGTTAAGCATCTGCCTTCTGCTCAGGTTATAATCTCAGGATCTTGGGATCAAGCCCCACAGTGGGCTTCCTGCTCAACAGCGAGCCTGTTCTCCCCCTGCTTCTGCCCCTCCTCCCACCCTGTCTGTCTCTCTGTCTCTCTCTTGATCTGTATCAAAATCTTAAAAAAAAAGAAAAAAAGTTAGGCAAGGTTGAGCAAGTATAGGGTTGGACAGTGTGAGTCATATTGATTGGCTCAGAGCTGGTCTCTGGAGGTTAGGTACCTGGCCCTGGCATGATTTAGGACAGAGCAAATATTAACTTGGTGCATGAGAATAAAGGAGGTATTTGGAGTATAAGCTTTGGATTGGTTTGTTTCCATATGAGAGAGGGCAGCAGGAAAGTTAATTACTATTTCTAGGAATTAGCTAGCCCAGGAAGGATGATCTCTCTCAGAGCCTGGATGTCAGAACATCATAAAATACAGAAAAATATAAAAAACATGATTGTTAACAGCTTACCTTCCAGTTATGACAAGCCAAAATATCTCCAGACATTGCCAAACGCCCCCCAGCGGGGGAAGGCAAAAACACCCCTGGGGTTAGGAACCATTGAATAAGGAGCAAAGTGGGTATTGCCAGCCATGAGTGCTATCACCAAAGCAAGAAAGCAGTGTGGACCCCAGTCCCAGGAGAAGGCTTTGTGTGAAGGGGCTGATTTGGATTGGTAGAAGTCAGGAAGGAACAGTCCTAGGTAGGGAGAGTCACATGACCTCGAGCAAAGGATCGAGGGGAAGACTAAGGATACTGATATTTGGATGTTAACAATGACATCTTAGTCATTTACTGTGACAAGCCCTGTGTCAATGATGGGAATTGTGTACTTCCTCTTCCCAAAAGATGAGCAGTATTTATCTCATCTTGACAGAAAAGGAAACAGATTCATGGATTAAGCAGTATGCTGGGTCACACCAATGGTCTGTGTCAATGTTAGAATCTGAAATCCGATCTCTGTGATTAGAAATAACATCAGGTAAAGTTAAAGGATATGCAGTTCCAGACTGAAGTGTCTCCACTTAAAGATATGTGGCACCTAGAACAATGGCAGAGTCCTCCGCAGGGGACCAGTGCGATGGCGAAGGTGTCTCGGTTCATCTGGCAGCCACAGGCCGCGGTGGGCACCGGGGAGCCGGTCACCGCTTGGCTGGGGTGCTGCAGGGCTGGGCGAGACAGTGATGATCCCTGCTTGGCCAGGGGCGGGGACGGTAGGACTGGGGTGGAAGGCTGCATCAGAGGTTTTTAGGCCGAAGAAATGATTAAAAGGTTATACTTCATTGAGTCTAAGACAAAAGCCCAGCAGAATGAGGATCTCCCCCTCCTTCCACCCCAGGGGAAGGCCCTCATTGTAATAGGGAGGTAGCCCAGGGCGGGGGTGCAGGGTGGGGTCATCTCCCAGTGCGGTAGAATCTGGGCTTACCTGAAGAGTTGAGTTTTAGTTCATTTCCGTGCCTCATTTAAAATTTTCAGAATGGCACCTTCATTTAACACTCCTAGGAGCTAGGCACAGCTCCTTTGCACTTGATGTATATGAACTCACTTGTTATAGTGGCCTCTGAGTATCAGGGCTCAGGCAGGTATAGTAATTTGCCCCAAATCTGCCTCCAGCGTCACGCCCCAAGTACCGAGATGTGCAGCCTCTGAAGCACGTTGTTAACGCTCAGCTGCTGGGCACTTCTCACAACTTCCTTTCCGATCGTTGCTGGGCACACTTACACGTACCTCTTGCCTTTCTCATCTGTGGACTGAAGGGGCTGAGCTTGTAATCCTTTCCATTCATCCATCCAGAAAGGCTTTACCATTCTGTGTCTATGATCAGTGATTCCCCTAAATGAACAGACAAGCCATAATTCTATTACTCAACTCAACAGGATGGAGGCCTTTTCCTTAAAAAGAGAACTGCGTTTTCAGGCGTCTTTGAGCATTCGACTGGCTTCGAGAGACCCTCCTCTGGGATCGTTGGCCCTGATCGTCATTCGCAGAAAGCCATTCTGCCTCGGAGGCCCCTCGGTTTCCCCTGCTCGCTTGTGAGCTCCTTGAGGGCAAGATTAGGTCTTATTCATTTTTGTATTCCTGGCACATAGCTTGTTCCCAGCAGAAAATCAATACTCGTTTTGTTTTTGCTTTTTAATGATTGCAGACAGTGAGGGAATCATATTTGGTAAGTTTCACTTGTGAAACATCATCGTTCTTGGAAACTCTGTGGAAAAAGAGGAGAGTGTTTAGCCCTTAGCAGGGCCTCATACATAGAGGCAGGGAGTTATGTTGGAAGGAAATGGAGCTTCTTGCCAGGTTTTGTGAGGGCAAAGGACTGCCAAGGCCTGAATGTATGGGGCACAAGGTCAAGTTGATGTTACTTTCTATCGAAGAGTTTAGACAGGCATTGGCAGACCTTCTCTGTAAAGGGCCAGATAGTAAACATTTTAGGCTTTCACCATATGGTCTCTGTTGCAGCTAATAAATTCTGTTGTAGCTCAAAAGCAGCCATAGGCGATATATAAATGAAAAAGCATGGCAGTGTTACAATAAGATTTTATTTACGAAGACGGGCAGCCGGCCGAGTTTGAACTAAGGGTCACAGTTTGCCAGACCTTGATGTCGGCTCTCAAGTGCGACAGACCACGACACATATGCCAGCCGTCTGCTAACCGTGCGGCCTTTATCAGAGTAAGCCTCAGTTTCTCCATCTATAAAATGGTGACTCTAACAGCCGCCACCGCCCGGGCTGCGGTGGGACTAAATGAGATGACGTAAAGCATTGGGTACTGACCTCACCCTAGCATACAGGAAGCACACAAAAATGGGGGCTATTATTATAATAAGTAGTACATATTCCCTCTTGCCTTTTTATCCTTCTTGCTTTTCATAGAAGTCACATGTCAAATTTTTATTATCAGTACTTCTTCTCTATCTTTACACTTTTTTTTATAAAAGATTTTATTTGAGAGAGAGAGCGTGGGAGCATGAGAGGGGAGAAAGTCAGAGGGAGAAGCAGACTCCCCGCTGAGCAGGGAGCCCGATGTGGGACTCGATCCTGAGACTCCAACATCATGTCCTGAGCCGAAGGCAGTTGCTTAACCAACTGAGCCCCCCGGGTGCCCTATTTTTGCACTTCCTGAGTTTGAGGAAGGATAAGGAAAGTATCTGTATTCCTACCAATTAGGATTATAAATATAAAATTCTCCTGTAGTAACTCACACAGTGCTTGGGAAATAGCACCAAGTATGTTGTAGCTAATAGGATAAGGAAGAAGTTGAAAAATGTAGGTTGGTAAAAATATAAAGAAAGTCACTAACAACTTAGCGATCTTGTGAAATTTCAATTGAATAGGAATTCTGATGGAGAGATTTTTAGCACTCAGTGCTAAAACTACGTGAGTTAGTGGGGGGGGAGGGGTTGTTTTGTTTTAACATTTGGAATCAATTAATGGCTTGGCTCAGTTCATCAGTGATTTCCTAAAGTGGAATCCATTGCTCATAAACTAGGAGCTTTAAAACCAGTCAAGGCATTTGCTTCTCAAAATGATGTGTTTATATTCTAGCTGAAACAGGATAAATCACACATGCAAAACAGCTGTTGGTCGGTTGTGACGAACAGACTGTGTTCTACTTACCGGGAACACTCCTTAAGAACAGTCACTGTGCTGAGCCAATGATTGTACCGTAATATATACAAGAGGCGGAAGCAGACCCTGCCCGACGGGGCCGGGCTTCTTTCAAGACCTGTGTTTTAAAGTTTTTGAGAACAGGGTTTCTCAACCTTGGCACTACTGACATCCTGGGCCGGCTACTTCTTTATCCTGAGAGGTCGTCGTCCTGTGTTGGTAGATGTGCACCATCCTGACTTCCACCCCCTGGCTGCCAGGAACAGCTCCCTATCCCCAGAGTGACAACCAAAAATATCTCCAGATTCTACCAAATGTCTTCCCCTGGTTGAGAACCACTGGTGCAGAGCGATGATTCAGTAGTGCCTCGAGACCGCCTATTCCAACATTTCCAAGCAGTGATAACTTATTCTATGGCAACATGCATGTGGCATTTCTTAGGATTGTCCTGATTTCAGATAGCCTCCCCCTCTGACCCAACACGCATGCCTCAGCTGGGAAAGCCCCCTCACCCCTGCGAGCTGCCACCGCAAGGCTGATTTTCTTAACTTTGAAAACAGGGTGTGACCATCCCTAGGCAGCATTTGTCTTGTTTTGGTCCATAACATTTGAATATGCTCATTGTGTTTTGCCCTTTTCGTGATGAATTTTGCTTAGACGAATAGTTGCATGCACTCCATATTGGTTAACAAAGTTAAATGTCTTTATATATCCTAAGAGTGCTGTAAGTCCGCCATTAGTTTAACTGGAAAAAAATTCATTTAAAACTTTAATAAGGAGGCGCCTGGGTGGCTCAGTGATTAAGCGACTGCCTTTGGATCAAGTCATGATCCCAGAGTCTAGGGATCGAGCCCCGCATCAGGCTGCCTGCTCGGCAGGAAGCCTGCTTCTCCCTCTCTCCCTCCCGCTGCTTGTGTTCCCTGTCTGGCTGTGTTTCTCTCTGTCAAATAAAATCTTTGGGGAAAAAAAAAAAACTTTAATAAAAGGCAGAGCAATACAATTTTTTGGTCTCCTCTGTTTCCCATACTGTTGCTAAGGTAACGCTTTTTGGTGGCTTTCATATATTCCCTGACCATTGATGGGTTCAGTGATGCTGGGCAAAGCTGGTGTCTCAGTGTTGAGAAGAGCGCTGTGTACCTGTTTACCCGGATACCTTTCCATCTCAATTCTGGCACATCAGCTATATTACCCAAAGCTGGTTCATTTATCTTTAGAGCTTTCTGTTTAATAAAATAAGGTTGATACTGTTTGTGTCTTTAAAACAAGTACCCAAACTTACCAGTTTTCTTTTTAAACCACCTTCGCCCAAAGAATGCAGTGGTAGCAAGGAAAAAGAAATTGAAGTTTACTTTTTAGTAAATTTACAGCAGGCGCTCCAAGGGGACGTGGCTGTATATTAAGTCTATAATAAGATGAGTTAAGAGGGGATACTGAGAAAAGTGTCACTATTTAAATTGCATCTTGAAAATATTGTCTATATAGCTTTCTATATCACTGTTCTGAGACTTATGGAATTTACCAGTCTAATGAAATATCATATTTTCCACACTGGGGAGAATATGTGAATATACTATTTTATCTAATGCTGTAGAATAATTACTCATGGAGAGATTTTTTTCTGATATTATGTAGCCTGGGAATAACTTTGCCTAATTATTCCTAGGCTGTTCTGTATTTACCATTTATTAAGGAGATATATTTTACACTGAACAGTAATACCTGGAAAAGTAATTTTGGCCCCTAGTATTGGGTATTTTTAGAATGCTGGCTCTTTCTGGGACATAATTACTTTAAGCTCAACCAATTTTGTACTGAATCTGTGTATTGATAAGAATCTGCCTTTTGTTCCCCCCTATTTTATAGTATTTGACTAAATGACAAAATAGCTCATAATTTTAAGTGCTCAGCCCTGGGGAGGTCATGACCATGAGGTAGAGAGATTTTATTTCTGTGTATTGTTAAAATAGTATTTTCTAGGTTCTTCCTATTCGTGTGTACAGAATATCCCTCGTGCCTTGGATATTTGTGACATTTACTAAGTCTGTTATGAATTTTTACTGTTTGAGAATACAGAGGATGAGATGAAATCGATACTTTTCTTATTATATTGGAGTCTTGGTCAAAACTTTTCAGTACTAGTGAGTGCAATTTTGTGAAGCTTTTATTTCCTGAATGTCATGAAAATGAAGCGAGCTAAACTTCTTCCTTTTGTTCTCTTTTCCTGTACTGTAATTTTTCTTTAGAATGTTACGGCTTTAATCTTAACTTGCAAGTACATCTGTAAAGAGAAAGATCTGGAGGACAGCCCTCGATCAGCTAAAAGTTTCTGCACAGGAGTATGGAGACTGCATTGTGCATATTCTTGTTAAAGAAACAGCCTGTGGAGCCATTACTAAATGCTCCCCCACCCCAAAACCCAAGCCCAGTTAGGAACCCCAATTAGGAACAACAAAATCTTCCAACTATTTAACATTAGATTTTTTTCACTTCCACAAAAATCTTTACCACTGCTTTCTGGCAGGGAACCGATTTGGAGGAATGAATTGAGGCTGTCCTTCTCTCTTTTTAGCCCCGGCTGAATTGCAGATACGAGACTTGGAAGTTATTTCGTTTTCAGGAAGTAAAAGCTGCAAACACTTGACCTGTTCTAGGTTAGGACAGTAGTTAGGACAATACTATATAAAACCTACTGTTGCCAGTTTTATATAAGACTGTGTGGGCCCATTCTGTTAGAAGGTACCATCACTCGTTGGTGCTTTCTGCAAATAGCCATCCCTAGCAGTTATTGGCAATTAGAAACATTTTTTAAAGTTCACCATATAGGGTGCCTGGGTGGCTCAGTTGGTTGAGCGACTGCCTTTGGCTCAGGTCATGATCCCGGAGACCCGGGATCGAGTCCCGCCTCGGGCTCCCTGCTCGGCGGGAAGCCTGCTTCTCCCTCTCTCACTCCCCCTGCTTGTGTTCCCTCTCTGGCAGTGTTTCTCTCTGTCAAATAAATAAAATCTTAAAAAAAAAAAAAAAAAAGTTCACCATATAACGCTCCTTGTTTTCAGCCATTTATTCTAGTTGGTGGGCCTGAGAACCAGAGAGGCAAAAGCATTATATGTACTGATTTGATCTATCAGAATTGAGAAGCTTGATTCGTACCAATTTGACTACAGACAGAAAAGTTGCTGCAACTTTTACGGCATGAATTGTTCTGGAAAGGGACTTTCCTGAAGCTACACACAACTGACTTGCCTTCTTCCTCTCCCACAGAGCGCCCTAAACAAAGTTCTCGATTGTGATTTTTAATAAAATTGTCTACATTGCTTATATTGAATGTAATAGAGCAAAGCAGCACAAACTCATCTTTAAGAAAATCTGAAAAATTGTTTTCTCTAGAGCTTCTCTCAACTATTAGATGATCGTGTGTGTGCTTTTGAAGAGCAGAGACTCATCTTGGTCCGGTTCCCAAAGCTGTGCACAAAGCAGATGTTTAATCATTTGTTGAACTCAGTTCATGAAAGGCGGTTTAATTTTTGTTAAAAGTCCTTAATATAGACTTTCCCCCCCCTCCAAACCACTTCCCCTCATATTTTATCTTAAAAGTTCCGTTATTGCTGTCTTGGTGAGCTGAGTGAGAGCTCAAAATAAACAGCTACCGTTTCTTCCCACAGTGGATATGGGCTGACTTATCCAGATAATTTTTTTTTTAATTCCTTTTGTTGGCTTAGGGGTTGTGGTTGTATCTGGGTGTGACACAGAAGACTTCCTTGTCGGACTTAAATTTTTTGGCTGTGTCTTCTCCCCTTGCAAATAAGGATTCCCTTAACCTGGCTTGTCCTCCCAAGTTGAATCTTTCTCAAATCCATTCCATTCTATAACTGCAGTTAATTTTTAAAGTAAACATCAAAGAGAACAGTTATATTTGCAAGTGAGCCTGTATAAATGGCAAGAATTTACTTTTCTGGGTAGCAGAAAGCCAGGAAATCAAGACATTACTTTCCATGTTTCTTGAAGGATAGTTCAACAAATATCAAATGCTGTTAGAAAACCTATGAAAATATTGACTTCATGGGGTCTAATTCCTTTCTGTTTAATGGATCTATACCAGATCTCAGGCAATTTCCATTTAAATACGTGCCCCTAAAGCCTTCAGAGTGTTCACAGAGGGAACATCGTGAATATATTTGAATTCCCCTTTGCCTTCTTAGTCTACTTAGCTATAAGATTAAAATCCAAATTATTTTCCCCAAGACAAAAAAAATGAACTGTAGCTATGTCTTATTAGACCAGCCACTGGGCTCTGTTGTTTTTATTAGTCTGTAAAGTGCTAGGCATCCATTTTTCATGAGTGCCATTTAAATCCTATAGAATAAAGATGGTTTTGGCATCCAACTAAATTTGAACTTACTTTGTTATCTACCCTCTTTATAAAGAGCCCCCTCCTTTCCCCCTCCGCTACTTAGATGGGAGTTTATCTCCTTTCAGAATACAACTATTCCAGAAAAGTTGTAAGTGATTAATTTTTTAAAAAAACCCAACAAACCATTTTAGTGCATTGTTGTTTCTGTTTAAAATTCAGTGGAATTTAAAATTCCACTTTAACATGCAAGAAATTTGCCAGCTAAAAACTATAACTAATGGAATATCAAGGTGATATTTTTAAGAAATTTTATGAATTTATAGGGGCTTCTGGGTGGCTGTTGGTTAAATGTCCAACTTTGGTTCAGATCATGGTCTCAGGGTCCTGGGATCGGGCTCTGTGTCAGTCTCCCTGCTCAGTGGGAAGTCTGCTTATCCCTCAGTCCCTCCCCCTGTTCGTGCTCACTAGCGCTCAAATGAAGAAATATTTTTTAAAAAATTATGAATTTATAATAATAACATTTGGTTCTTAACTATGGCCAGGAGCGATATTAAGCATTTTAAGTACATTGTCTTATGTAATACAACAACTGTATAAAGAACACATTATTATTCTCATTTTAAAAATTCTTTTTTCATTATTCCCATTTTAAAGTGAAGAAACTTGCCTTAGGTCATGAGGCTCATGTCTACCTATTCCCAAACTGAGCTCTTAAATGCTGCATCACACATGCCCTAGCCTCTTGGTAGGAGAGGTAACATTCAAAGTTATTAGTAATTCCTTCATGCTCTGTACATTCAACCACATCTCCACTAAGTACCATTTATAGATCTGTTAGATCTTGTTAAACACAAGTACAATATTCACATTACAATACTGGCAACATGCTTTTCATTAAATAATAATAGCTACTATCCTGCGTACCGTGCTCAATGCTTTCCCATATATTCTTCAATAGTATTCTTCATTCTTCATAACTATTTAAGTGGTAAGTTTTTTTTTCCCTGTTGTGCAAAGGTAGATACTGAGGCTTTGCATACAGCTTATAGATGGCAGAGATGGGATTGAATTCAACCCTGTCCCCTCACCTCGAATCAGAAAATGTAATTACAGAGAGAAGATCATCTATGACTTTCTGGTACAAGTAGAACCTCTATAGCTGAGTTTCTTGTTCTAGATCCTATGCCTGTGTATAGACGGGTTTGTAGATAGGTAAGTAAACTTCTTTTAGAACAATCTAACTATTCTCTACATAATGTTTGCCAACTTATTGCCTACTTAACAGGCAGCCCTGACAGTTTTTCATGTCTGTAATTAGAGATGTCCATCATCATTTACAATGGTCACATAGTCTGGATTCAATTGTTGTCCCTTAGTTTAGTTAATCCCTCATGGTTGGACAGTTGAGTTACTTTTTGTGCTACTAAAATACAAATGAAGTTTAATTTGTTATGTGGCCCTTCAATTTTGGTATATATTATAGATCAAACTACACACACTCATACATCAAGATGTAGATATCTCAAACCTGATAGCAAGTCAGCAAGTCACTACGGCATGTGGGCAGACTTTAGCAAACAGTTATCACGCCAAAGCAGAAACAGTTCAGTCACCAGATCGGGCATAACCCTTATAACCAGAAACCTCTTTCAAGAAATACAATCGCCTCTCATCTTTCCCTTGCATGTGGGAAAATTCTCCCTGTGTCTTTTCTTACCTGTGGCTTGGAGGTAGCTACTAACTTCTGTCCCGTGACCCTACTTTCATTCAGGGCTCTCTCTAGAAGTAAATAAATGAAGGATGAACCTTACCTGTAATTAGTTCATTGTCCAGACCTTGCTCATTCTAGGAGATGGGAAATATGCACACCCAAGTCAGAGCCTAAGAAACCTGCATTCATTTATTCATTCAAAAATCTTTAGTGATCATTTCCTGTGTGTCATAAATGCTCCTGACCCATCAATCTAGTAGGAACTTGTCAATGAGGATGCTTTGGCTACAGTGTGAGAGGGCCCTGTGCATTCTGACCTGAAACAGTAAGGTCATTAGCCATCTAACATAAACTTGTAAGTGGGGCTGGTTCCAAGCCTGATTCCATTGCACCACGATTCTGTCCTTTGTCTTCCTTTGCTTCTGGACTCCAACCTCAGGCTGGTTGAAAGATGACTATAACAGATCAGTCCTCCCATTCTGACACCACAGGGACCAGGGGCAGAAACAGCGCTGTCTCTTGTTGGCTATTTCTAAGAGCAAGGAGGCTATTCTTGGAAGCCCCATCACCTATAGGCATCCCTTACAGATCTCACTGGTCAGCTCTGGACAACCTCCCCACTCTTAATTACTGATCAGAGATCTGCCCACTGGTGCTGAGGGTAGTGTCAGATTCTGGGAAGCTTGTGGTCCTGTAGAGAAAATGTAAACAACTGAGCACAATCTGGGTTGTCTTAGAAAGGAAGTACACAGAAAGGGGCTTGACATTCTCTTAAAGAGGAAGCTGGCATTGGGAATTGACACAAATAATCATCCAAGCAGAGAGAATGGCAGGTGCAAAGGCCTGGAGGCAGAAATGATGTGTTTCTTATTGTGTTTGAAGACTAGGAAGATAAGCAGGGTTGGAGCCAATGAGTGGGGCAGATCATGGCCCTCTGAGTTGATGTGACACCCCCAGGTCCTTAGCCCGAGAGCAGGATGATTCATTGGGGACTTTAGAACAGAGCAGTGGCATGTTGGTAAGATATTGTGTGAAAGACTTGGAGATGAGTGGTAGGATTAAGAGTGGAAATTGGAGAGGTTCCTGGGTGGCTCAGTTGGTTGAGCGACCAACTGTTGGTTTTCGACTCAAGTCATGATCTCAGGATTATGAGACTGAACCCCACATTGGGCTCCATGCTCATTGGAAAGTCTGCTTGAAGGTTCTGTCTCTCTGGCTCACTCCCATGTGCATGTGCTCATGTGCCCTCCCTCCCTTCCTCTCTCTCAAATAAATAAATCTTAAAAAAAAAAAAATAATGGAAGTTGGTGATGCAGACAACTGGTCTACCCTGAGTAGAGAAGTAGAGAGGGTAATATTGAAGAATTAGGGGTTTTTTGTTTTATTTTTTGTTATTTTAAAGATTTTATTTATTTGACAGAGAGAAACATAGCCAGAGAGGGAACACAAACAGGGGGAGTGAGAGAGGGAGAAGTAGGCTTCCCGCTGAGCAGGGAGCCTGATGTGGGACTCCATCCATGTCTCCGGGATCATGACCTGAGCCGAAGGCAGTCGCTTAACCAACTGAGCCACCCAGGCGCCCCGAAGAATTAGTTTTGACCACTCTTGGTGACGAATTGGATCTGGGGGAGGTGATGGAAGAAACAGTATCAAAAATGACTCATGGATTTCTGTGTGAGCATTTAGAAAACTGACCTTGCCATTCCTAAAGAAATGATCAGATTGGGGTGCCTGTGTGGCTTAGTCAGTTGAGCATCTGCCTTCAGCTCCAGTCATGATCTCTAGGCCCTGGGATTGAGCCCCGTGTTGGGCTTGCTGCTCCGTGGAGAGCCTGCTTATCTCCTGTCCTCCCTGCTCATGCTCAAGCGTGCTGTCTCTCTCTCTCATAAATATTTTTTAAAAAGAAGTGATCAGATTAAGGGTGAAAATAATTGACTTTCAATAAAGTGAATTTGAAGTTCCTGTAAAATATTATTTAGAGGGGCGCCTGGGTGACTCAGTTGGTTAAGCAACTGCCTTCAGCTCAGGTCATGATACTGGATCCCTTACAGATCTCACTGGTCACCCGGGATCAAGCCCCACATCAGGTTCCCTGCTCGGCAGGAAGCCTGCTTCTCTCTCTCTCACTCCCCCTGCTTGTGTTCCCTCTCTTGCTGTGTTTCTCTCTGTCAAATAAATAAATAAAATCCTTAAAAAATATATTATTTAGAAATGAAGAGTAACATTAATAGCAGAATGGTTCCGACACCGTCCAAAATGTTTTCTTTGTATGAAACAGTCACATTTTCGCAGTAACCCAAGGAGGTAGATGCTGTTGTTATCCCCATTGTACAGATGTGGTAACTGAGACCCAGATAAGTTGAGTAATTGGGCCAGAGTTAATACAGCTTTTAAGTTGTTTTGTCAGTTTGAAGAGTCTTCTAGGCTGGAAGCTTATATTTAGAAGTATTCAGCTTATCCATGTTTAAGCCACAGGAGTAAATGAAGTTGTGTAGGAAGAGCTGAGCTATGAGAAATTCCGTGGTTAAATCAAAGTCTGACAGAAACGCAAAAACTATAGAGGAGAGTGGGAAGGAGGAAGAGAAGAAAGCTTCCTATAGATTGGCTTTAAAAAAAAAAAGTTAAATTATTTTTAAAAAATTGACTCATTTACAAGCTAACAGATTACAAGCTAACAGATTAGAAGGTTCTGAACTTCTGCCACTACGTGTGTGGAACATGGACCTGTTACGTCAGCACTTGAAGTTCTACCACTTAGAAACTATTGTTTGCATAAACTTCTCCAAGTCACTTCTTTGCATTAGGATTAAGTTCAATTGCATAAAACAAAATTGTAATGACTTAAGATAGGAGTTTCTGACAGAAAAATGCAGATGTGTACAGTTCAAACCTATCATGTGTGATGTTCTTTTTTTTTTTTAAGATTTTTATTTATTTGACAGAGAGAAACACAGCTGAAGGCAGTTGATTAACCAACTGAGCCACCCAGGCGCCCCGTGTGATGAAGTTCTTAAGGACCAAGATGCTACCTAGCTTTCTGCTCCTTCATTACTATGAGGTGACCCTTGTCCTTGTAGTGGCTGCCAGGTTCCAGCCCTCACAGCTTTGCTCTAGAAAACTGGGTGAAGGGAAAAGCAGATCAAAGAAATGGCATATCCCTTCTCTTTAGCAGACTTGGCAGAAGTCACAACACTTCAGCTTATAGGCCAGTGGTCAGAGGTTTGTAATATGGTCACACCTTCCCTCCAAGGAGGCTAGGAAATAGTCTTTCAGCTGGGCAGAGAATCAAGAAGCTTTCACTAAAGAGAAGGGAAGAATGAGGATTGGTAGGCAACCAGCCAACTGTGCCACTGTCAATTTGCTCTTTTGTAAAATAAGGATTAACATATTCGCTCTAACCCTCCTGTTGGTTTGTTGTAGGGCTCAAAGGACGCAGCTGGGCAAGTGCTTGATAAGTGATAAAACACTCTTCACATAGTTGCCTGAGAACGTCCATTGACTCCACTTGCACACAGTAGAAAATCTTGGGAAAAGTGAAGATTTTCCACTAATGTGTAGCTGCCAAAAAGCAAGAAATGTGAATTGGAGAGACAGGATATTTTTCTTCAATTTATGCCTTTCAATGACAAGGCTTTCCTTTGCTTTCAGAATGAATTTCAGAACAGCCAAGGTTAATATTTGATTAGCTCTGCAGTAAAGTGTCCCATCAGTTTTGTCGAACTCAGGCACTGTTCGAAGAGTGCAGGAAAATTATCTGTAGGGACAGCAGACGTGTCATTAACCCACCTGGTCCTTCCCCTTCTGACTTCTTGGTAACATAACAAGGATTCTGGACCAAGGTCCCCTGAGAGGACTACATGAAGGGAATGGCTCTGTGGTTCAGAAACTAGTTGCACTTGTCACTAAGAAATGGGATGCCAAGTGTAGCCCATGACGGTGCCTGGAGATTCTCAAAGCAAGTGAAATTCTTTTCCCTGTTAATTCCTGACTACCCTAGATTTATTTTTTCTGGGAATGTTAATATTCTTTTTAAGTTCTGTGTTTGCCTTCAGAAAGACGATGCTTTTACCTCTAAATGACCTTTAAGATCATTCTGTCACACTGAGCAAAGCATTTCTATTACCTCTCATTATACACGTACTTTGTGTGTTCCATATCAGTTTCCCATTCCTCTCCGGATGGAGTGGTATTTGCTTTGGTGTGGTACTTTCCTTTTTAGGATTTTACAGGGTAAGCGCTTCACCTTCTCCTTCCTCAACTCCCCTATCCCCTAACTCGAGGTACGATAAATGTGTAACAAGTATTTGCAGGCTTAATGCACCATAATTGCATGGGCTCATGGGCCGTGAGCGATACCTCCTAAAAGTGCCCATGGGGACAGAGATGAGGACAGAAGCCCGAACTTGGCCCATTTCTTGGGACATCCCTGTTTTTCCCTTCCTTGATCCAAGGCCTTCTCTTCTAACTCTTGAAACTCTGGAAAGGGGACAGGGACTAGCACAATCAGGGCTAATTTTGTGGTGACGTTTTATTATCTTACGTCAAAGAAAAACTGGAGAGATGCTTTATCAGTTAAAATACCGAACTGCCAGTGAAACATTCTAACTCACCATTTAACTTCTGCAACTCGGGGAGGTTTCCCTTGGAACCAGGGCTGTTCAGTTAGTTTCCTTGCGGCTCCGGAACATTTGATGGCCATCAGCTGTACTTTCTGGAGCCCTCTGGCGAAGACCGCAGCCTGCCTCCCCCGCCCACTGTTGGGCAAGATGAACCAAGAATACGTTCAGACCAAGTGTGACCACAAAGCCTGTCCATGCTCTAGATTTGGAGTCCAGAGATGTTTATTGAGAACACACTACGTGCCAGTTATTAGCCTAGTTTTCATGTGTTCAGGTAAGGATTTTACAGTCAAAGAAGTAGATAAAATCCCCACTTTGCTCTTAAGGAAATGCGATTCCAAGATCAGTGAATGAACGTGCCCATACCCACAGAGCTAAACGATGATTGGCACTTAGATCTCAGTGTTCAGAGTTCAAGTTCTAGGCTCTGAGGTCTGTATATTCATCATTAAAAAAATAATAATGAGGGGCGCCTGGGTGGCTCAGTCATTGAGCGTCTACCTTCTGCTCAGGTCATGATCCTGGAGTCCCAGGATCGGCCAACATTGGGTTCCCTGCTCGGCAGGAGGCCTGCTTCTCCCTCTCTCACTCCCCCTGCTTGTGTTCCCTCTCCTGCTGTGTTTCTCTGTCAAACAAATAAATAAAATCTTTAAAATAATAATAATTAGATTTAAAAAATATGCTCCTAATTGTGAATTCAGAGCTTAAGGGGAAAATTTAATTGATGACTTCCTCTGCTGAGACCTCTTTAGAAATGAACATCTTTCAGGGAACTTGGGTGGCTCAGTTGTTAAGTGTCTGCCTTCAGCTCAGGTCATGATTCCAGAGTCCAGGAATCGAGCCCTGCATCGGGGTTCCCTGCTCAGCAGGAGGCCTGTTCCTCCCTCTCTTACTCCCCCTGCTAGTGTTCCCTTTCTAGCTGTGTTTCCCTCTGTCAAATAGATAAAATATTAAAAAAAAAATTTTGAACACCTTTCATGCAGAAGAATAATGAAAGGTCCCCAAAGGAATTATTGACAGGACAAAAAGAATAGGATATTTATCTCAAAGAAAGACTAATGGAGCTCAATTGCTGTGTTCTGAAGCAAGGAAAATGACGAATTCCTCGTGAAAGCCTCAAAAATACATCAGCAGTTTCTTTTCTGAGTTAATGGTTCAGGCAGGCCCAAGTTAGAGCAATGGATGGAAAACACCCAAATTACACACACAGGGGAAAGAAAACCAGGCTGTTTTAGGCAAGGACCTGCGTTCCTGTGAAAATATTTTCTCCAGGAGTGCTGTTTAGATTTCACACAGTTACTATGCAAATGACAAATGGCGCTGAAAAATTGGTCTGTGAACTAATGGGAGGTAAACAAGGAAACTGTTATGTCATCAGAGAAAGAAAATGAGAAATCTGAGCTTAAAAGAAGGTAGACTCAGGCAATGACTCCTCCATGGAATGTGAGATCTTCCCAAGGTGCTCTGTCATTCCTGTTCAGTAGGTAACCCAGGGGCCATTATGAGATCTTGAAATGAGCCCAAGGGAGGAAAAAGCCTGAGGAGTGTGTTAACTTTGACGGTATCATGAGAGAAGAGACTGTTTGAAAAGAGTTGAATTAAAAAATTTACATGCTGCTCCATCTTGTACATCCTCAAGCCTCCACGAGGTCTGGGGTGTGAGGAATGACTGGCCCATCTTTAGACACAGGAGCCCTGGGCCCCTTTAACTGCCTGTCTGAGTTGGCAGATTCTGGGCAAGTCCCCTACGTCTCTGCATCCAATTTCCTGCCCCTGGAGAAGGGGTCCAAAAAAGACACTGCCTTGGCATTTTTGAAGTGAAACCCCACAGAACGATGGTCTGTTTTGAGACCTTAGTGGTGTCCCACCAGAGAACATCAACCAGCCACATTGGTGGTTAAATTAAGTTTGGGAACCAAAGCATTAAAGTTTACAAGGTTTATTGCAGACCATCTCAGAGCCTTACAAAGGCTAAAATATTATTTGAGAAGAGAACATGGTATATTAGCCATAATTGCAGAGCAACGACATTAGGAAATTGGATATCCTTACTACATAATGGAAATGTTACGAAGACCTAATGAAATAATAGATGGAAAAGCAGTTGGAAAGAGGGGCACCTGGCTGGCTCAGTCAGTGGACTGTGTGACTCTTATCTCTGGGTGGTGAGTTTGAGCCCTAGGTTGAGTGTAAAGGTTACTTAATTAAAAAAAAAAAAACCTGGAAAGAATAAAGTACTATATGAACATTAGATATGTTTAAAGACTTCAAATTCTTTTGAGGGTTTTTGCACTGGCCAACATCACTGAAGTAATCTTCTTCCTTAGCCATCTGAAGGCTGTGGATTTAATTGGGAAGAAGGTTGTAAGATTTTAGGCTTTGGTAGGAATGCCATAGTATGTTTTTCGAAGTATAATTCTTAGACTGCTCATACTGGAGTTACCTGGGCTGCTTAATTAATGCATTGGTGTTTCTGGTTCAGATCTATGATAGAGACAGGGATCAAAATTTTAGCAGCTACTTGAGTCGATTCGTATCTGCACTGAAGCTTGAGATGCACAACGTGGAGGGTCTTGGCATATAATTCAGAGCCTGCAAACTTCCAAGTAGTCCCTTAGTGGTGAAGTGGTAAGGATCTTTACACCTTTCTGGCCAGGTGGTCTGCCTGATACTGGAGGAGACCTTTTATTTTTAGATAAATTTTACTGACTCTTCATTCCATACCCCCAAAGGGTGTGTTTAGTATGCACCTGTTTATCCTTACAAGTCAGTATTATTCCTGGGTTATAGGAAAGCAAACTGACAGGACTTTCTGAAGGTCACACAGTGGATTTGTTAGAGCCCTTTGGTTAGAAGTGAGAGAACCCAAGCCACTTGGGCTTAAGTTAAAAAGAGAATGTATTGGTTCATATGAAGAAAATATTCAGTGTTAGAATGATTTCAGGAAGGGCTGGATCCAGGGGCCCAAATGATGCAGTTCAGTCTCAGTTTCACCTGAGCCATCCTTCCTTCAGTTCTTCTTCTTGAAGGCTCTCCCTTCAAAGTGGCAGGAATATTACCAGCAGCTTCATGCTATTGAAGAACAAGGGTTGGCAAACTACAGTCAGAAGGGCTGGCTGCCTGGTTTTTTAAATAAAACTGTATTGAACACAGCCATGTACATTTGTGGCTGTTTTCTTGCTCCCAGAAGTTGAGTATTTGCAACAGAGCTGTATAACCCAAAAACCTAAAGTATTTAGGATTTGCCTTTATGGAGAGCGTTTGCGGACCCCTGCAAGAGAAGCCAGGTTTTGTTGAAGTTTGATTTTGAATCTATGAGAGGTGCTATTTATTTATTTCTAGACTGTTAGACCCTAGGGTCCGATATTTTAAGATAAAGAATTAGGGCGCCTGGGTGGCTCAGTCAGTTAAGCGTTTGCCTTTGACTGAAGACATGATCTCAGGTTCTGGGATCAAGTCCTGCATCAAGCTAGCTGCTCAGCGGGGAGTCTGCTTCTCCTTCTCCCTCTGCCCCTCCCCCAATGCATGCTCTCTTGGGCCCGCCCTCTCTCCCCCCCAAATAAATAAAAATCTTTTTTAAAAGATGAACAAAGAACCTACATTACTTAGAGATTGTTGCTTTGGAGTAACATAAAACTTGGGAGTTCATTTATAGTTTAAATAGACAAGTTCCATTCCCAACACAAATATATTATTGATTAAAAGAACAATAGAATGTTTTGTAAGTTTTTGTAGTCATTACAGGCTTTTGTGGTTGAAGGTTAGATTTCCGGAAGGTGAAACAGGAATTTTGTATTGGGTGTCTCAGGAAGAACTTGGTTTATAATCTATTATCTCAGTAAATGACACAGACATGTACAATATAAAGAAGACATTGCCCTCACTTCTCTGGTCGTTAGCAGTGTCCTTTGTTCATTGCCTGCCTATGGTCATGGAATGCAGATCTCCCCTCCGCACAGCGCTTAGAAAATATGAAATATTTGACATAATAGGATTGTTCCCTCTCAAAGCATGTGAAATTATGTGACTTAGAGATTCTTTTCATATTAACCAAGTTTGAGAGAAGGTTTTTAAGTTTATGGCCCCTGCTTTGACCAGGCTTAGAGAGAGCCTGTCTAACTGACAGTCACAGTTGAAACAGCATGTCTATGAATGGGCCCAGCGGAGTCCCGAATTGAGTCTCATTGGCTGCGAGGCTCAGTGACTCTTCCCACTTCCGAGACTGAATGACTAGGAGTGGGGGTGGGGCGGCAGAGAGCGCAACGTTCTGATTGGCCTGCAGTGGGGGGGGGGGGGCGTATCGTGGCTGTCTTGGCCACCGTCCTGCTTAGAATCTCCCTTCCTTGTATCCAGGAACCTGGCCACCCTCTTACTGGTATGCAGAGCTCCACAGACCACATTAATCGCTGCGCCTCTTTCTGCAGTCATGGCCTGCAGTTCCTGAACCAGTTCAGCTACTCCATTTGTTCTCCTTAAAAGTCCGTGCATCATTGCGCCCTGGATTTAGGGCCATACTCTTATTCCTCTAGGATTTCAGTTACCGCTTTAAGAGAAGATTAACAGAAAGGCGCGGGCCATCTTTGGTCCCATGGGATCCGTGCATTCCCTCCCTCCCCGTACCGCACGGTGTCCTGGTGTGCTTCTGCCAAGGTGCCTGTAAAGGATGTGGCCTCTGTCGTTCAGTGTTCAGGGGAGCAGGGAGCCTGTGAGCGCATCCTTTGGGCCCCGCTCCTGGCAGTGGGTGGAAGGAACTGCCTCCTCCCAGGCAGAAATCTCCAGAGCCTGAAGAAAAGGAGAAAGTTGGCCAAGTGTCTAAGCAAGTAGGCTGAGAAGTATGGCCCAAGTATATGCGGCCTCTCTCTCTTCTCCCACCACGTCCTGACCCTCAGGAGAGCATCTGCTTGTCCCTCTACAGGCACTGTGGGCAAGGCGCAGATGTCAAGATGACATCTGAGGGTTCTGTCCAGAGTGTGAGTATGGTTTCCGATGGGGTGTACTTGGTGGCTCCCAGGGAGAGAAGGCCGCCACCTTTGTGTCCAGAAAAACTGGGGGACACAGAGCTCTTTCCCCCTCCTCGGTGGGGCCTGCAACACTCAAGCCAACTTTGGATCAAGACGGATAAACCCTTTGTTCACGGGCTCCCTCCCGTGAACATGGGACTGGACCAGTATCGGGTTCATAGAGCTCAGTTCTAATGCACAGATTGGATCTATCCTTGACCAGTGGTGAGGGACGGGTGAGAAAGTGGTGCTCGAAAGTTGGAAGACCAGATCAGGGCAGTGAAGGTCAAGGAAAGGGTGGGTGAGAACACCAGAGATCCTTGTGCTCGGCGATACTAATCCCAGTGTGTTTTCAGGCAGCATGTCTGTGTGTCCATTGAACCCTTCCATGGCCCTGTGGTCCGTGGGGCAGTGTTTTATCTCCCATCTCCTTACAGGCTGGTGTGCCTTCTCCAGGTAACCTTCTCTGGGCAGCAGAGCCTCCATGTGCCCCCATGGCCACCTCCTCTACTGCCCACCCCTTGTCTCCTCTACCCCCTCGTCTCCACTGTCTTCTTACTCCTCAACTCACACACAGGGCAGGAGCTCCTGATTTTTAGAATAAAAACATGTCCGTCCTTTTTCTGTTGTTGTTTTAAACAACAGAGTTGTTTAAACTATGAATTAACTTCGTAGTTAATACAGATCAGTCCTAGATGGGACAGAAGCTCTCCAGAGAGTTCTGGCCTCCCTAAGACAGTGTGGTATAACTCAGGGACCAAAAAGGGAAAAATAACTGGCCTCTTAGTCCTGACAAGCCTACTGATCCTCCCTTTCCCTGCCATGAGGTAT
This sequence comes from Spilogale gracilis, assembly GCA_004023965.1. Lineage (NCBI taxonomy): Eukaryota > Metazoa > Chordata > Mammalia > Carnivora > Mephitidae > Spilogale > Spilogale gracilis. The sequence goes on from PITA01004399.1 coordinate 54,592, forward strand.
CTCTGTAAAATGTCTCTCTAAAAGTGGGGAAGCCACAGTCATGGAGAATTTCCCACGCGGCTGGGTACCTGCGTGCCGTCGTCCCGCAGCCGTGGCAGGAAGGCCGCGTCGGGTGTCGTCCCTGGGCGGGTCAGCATCCCTAACCGACCTCATCCCTGCCCCGAACTTCAGCCGCCACTGCCAGGATGGTGAGGTGAAGCAAGGACAATATCCCCTTCTGGAAATTGGGAGAAGAAGTGAATGTTAGCACATCCTGCTCTGTAAGCTTTCTATTTCTGGGTTCACTTTGGTTTCGAGGCAGGTATCCAGTTTGTGAGACTCTTGGGTCCTCCAGAAGCCCAAGGAACGTTTGGCACATGGAGAGATCTGTGAGGGGGTTGGGGGAGAATGCTGTGGCCTCTCTGTCTCCGTTGATGACTGGGCATCCGATAGCAGAGGCCCTGTGCCGTCCTTCTCAGGGGAACATTGGGTGACACTTTCTAGGACCCCAAGGTTGGTTCTTTGGATAATCCTTGAAGGCCAGGCCACCGTGAGAGCTATAATGTTTAGGGTGCCAACTGAGGTGCCTCCCCCCCGCCTCCGGCCCACACTCCCATGGCACGCTCTAAGAACCCTCTAGAAACATCCCCAGCTGCCAGAAGGGGTGGATTTCACAGACACAGGTGCCTGGATTCTACTCCTTAAAATCCTGCCTCAGTGAAGTCTCTTACCTCTTGCTTTTCTCAAGGGACAGGAAAATCACATCCCAGTCGTTTCTCTCCCTCCGAGCAGAGTGAATACCAGATATGTCGTGAAAGGAATCCCAGACTGTATAGTCACCTGAAGAGCGTCTCTCTGGATGGGGGTGTTGGGAAGGCCAGCGGAGCTCTGAAGCAGCTCAGCTGCCCGGCCTTCTGCCTTCTGGTTCTGTCCTAGCAGTTGACATTCGTGTCGATCCATGTCTAAGTGAGCAATTTCCCCAGACAGCTGTCTCCTCTCTCGGCAGCACGACGAAGCCACCTTGGAGAGCGGTGGGCTTGGGCCTAGCTAGCAACCTTTTCATCCCCTGTTTCAAAAGAAGGCTGTTCTTACAAATGCACCTGGACTGTGCTCCCTTCCCATCCCCTGTCTCCACCCTGTTCTCCCCCACGCTCCTGCGAAGTTGGACACCACGTAGGCTGAGCCTGCTTTTACTTTCTTTGATCTTCTTCCCATCCTTCCTCTAGATGCCAATCCTTGCTCATAAACCTTCCAATTTCATTATCTGGTGGCGAAGCAGCCAGGTCGGGAGCTAGCCGCTGTTGTCAAATGAATTGGGGGGAAAACGTAATGTGGGTGATTAAAATATCAATCAATTAGAGTAATCCAATCTGCTCAATAGTCTGTACTTAAGAGCTAAATATCTTGAATTTAATAACATACTTATTAAAGATCCATTTAACTATGGAGTTATAATTATGCCTTTGTAATGCTCTGTCAGCTTCTTGCCATTCCGGGTTTTTTTTAAGGCACTCCTAATTTCTTATAATTATTTTAATGTGGTAATTTTGGAAAAAAATTTACTCATTTTTTTTTTTTTTAATGTGATCATGAAACAGGTTTTTGGTCCTAGTGGTACATTTTTCTAAAGGCAACTAGCGATACTGATTTTCTACTGCTCAAGAGGGGTCTGAATGAACTGAATCAGATGTCCTCATTCCTTCACTTTTTAAACAGACTATTACTGGATGCCAACTGTGAGAATAAGTCTCCGTACCAATCCTGAAGAACTCATATCTTGATTTTTTTTTTTTTTTTGACGGATTCAGCATATAATCTCTTCCTTTATCAAACCTTTAGCAGAAGATGTTTCAGCTTGGCTAAAGTTAGAGAAGTTTCAAACTGGATACTTTAAAAATTTTATCTTTCGTGTCTTGGGCTAGAGACTCAAAAGAAAAATGGAAACTGTCCTAATCCCATGCAGATACTGAGATATACACGAACTTGTGTATCTTCAGTGGTGTGATGGCCCCGACAGCCTACTGGGATCCGTAGATCCAAGAATGGGACTTTTGTTTAGAGAGGTACTAGCAGATAATTCTGGGCTGGCCATTCAGAGGTTCTTGAGACCAAGGCAGGAAATGAGAGGCTTCTACTCTAAGTTGTGGGGAGCCGCTGAAAGCCGTTGGGAAAAGTAGGCTTCTGGAGGCGTAATCTCGGAGTAGTATGAAATAGAGGTTTGAAGGCCAGAGACTGGGGGTTGGAATGGAGGTTTGGGGACTTGCAAAATCTGGACAAGCAGCACTCAGGTTATAAACAGAGCTAAGAAATGGGGATGTGTGAATGAAGAGTGTGAAAGAGAAAGCGATCTTGTGAAAATGGGGTCACTGGACGGTCTTCCTTCCTGGACTCAAACCCCTTGGTTTTCCCACAGTTCTCCCATCTGTCGCTCCCCCCATGGTAACTCAGCTACTGAGCATCCTTGAAGCACCTACTCAAAGCATCAGATACCACTTATTTAATTTTTAAAAAGTTTTTTTTATTTGAGAGAGCGCATACGTGAGTGAGAAAGAGCAGAAGGTGAGGGAGAGGGAGAAACAGGGAGCCTGAGGTGGGGACTTGATCCCCTCAGGACCCTGAGATCATGACCTGAACTGAAGGCAGACGCTTAACCAACTGAGCCACCCTGGCGTGCCTACGGATACCATTTAAAGAGAATAACGTACAAATTTCACTGTGGTTGCAGAGGCTGTTCGCTTGTCCTGTTTGCTGCTTCTCCTTCCTCAGGACTTTTTCCCTTCTCTCTTCAGCCCCTCTGCACTCCAGACTTACTCAGAGTCTCCTTATTGTGTCCCTTCCGCCCCTCAGCCCCTGGTCACCCACTGGATTAATCTCCCTGAGGCCCCCATCTCATGTGTGACACTTGTGATCAGGGACCTCCATCCAGGCTTTTGGAATAGGGTCTCCCAGTGACGAATGCCTGCATACTCAGCCCCCCTCCCCCTCGCTTCCCTTCACTCAGCCCACTGTTGACATCCAGTCTGTCCTCCAGCTTCCGGGCAGGTTTCCCGTCAGCCCTTCTCTCCATCACTCTAAGCCGTGAAATCCCAACTTCTGAAGACACTTTGCAGAAAAACTTCATAGTTTGATTCCAGAGCCTTTGTCATGGAGCTACCTCCTGTCCTCTTCTGCTGCTTCCTTTTCTAATCAAGTCTTAAAAAAAAAAAAAAAAAAAAAAAAAAAAAGTCTTGAGGCATCTGGGTGGCTCAGTGGGTTAAGTGTCCCAACTCTTGATCTCAGCTCAGGCCTTGATCTTGGGTCGTGAGTTCAAGGCCGGCATTTGGCTCCACATGGAGCATTCTGAAAAAATAAGGAGGCAGGAGGGAGTCTTCCCTGTCTGTCCAGGCATGAAACACAGAAGCTTCAGCCAGCCCCACTTCCTTGTCCTTCCCTCATGTTGATCTGGAAAGTTGCCAAGAGCCTGTGATTCTGCCACCTAGCTGGATCTCATCATTCCTCAGGTCCCTTCTGGCTTGCCCTACCTGGTGGCTCAGTTGGTAAAGCAACTGCCTTCGGCTCAGGTCATGATCCTGGAGACCCGGGATCGAGTCCCACATCGGGCTCCCTGCTCGGCGGGAGGCCTGCTTCTCCCTCTCTCGCTCCCCTTGCTTATGTTCTCTCTCTGGCTGTGTTTCTCTCTGTCAAATAAATAAAATCTTTAAAAAAAAAAAAAAAAAAGAACTGCAGCGGCCTCTCATAACCCTCTGCCGCCTGTGTTTGCCGGTTCAGGCTTCCACTGCTGTTACAGTACCGGTCCTAGAAATGTGACTGTGCTTTCTCAATCACACCATTAACGTGAAGCCTGTCCTCCACCCATGATCTCCTTCACTGTGTGCTTTTTCTTTAATTTTCCCCCCAAACAAGATCTTCCAGCACAGTGCACAGTTGATTTAGTTGTGCTGTGTATTATCCGCTCCTCCCCCTGCCCTCCCAGCAGAGGCTCCGTGAGTTGGTGTTCTTAGCCGTTTTGTTTACTGACCTCATTTAAGCATCTGGTAAATAGTGAGCACTCAGTACACATTTGTTGCATGTCGTAATATGTCCATGCCGATGTTCACATTCTCGTCTTTCCTCCTCTGCTTATAGAATAAAACACAAATGCCTAATAGAAACTTTCCAAAGCTTGCCTGATGGGACTCTGGACTCCTTCAGCCCCCCGCCCCTCACCGCTGGCTCTATCTCATGTAGCCTAAGTGACACTCAGGATCTAACAGATTTCTGGATCATGCCATGTTCTTTCAGCCTTCTTTGTTTCTTTTGGGTCTGCTCTCTTTCCAGAGATCTTCTTCTGTGTCTTCCCCGTGCGGGAGGAACAGTTCCTCCTTTTTCAAAATTTGGCCCCAAATTCCATCCTTTGCGGGTCTCCTCCAGTGCCGGGAAGGGGAATTAGTCTCTCTCTCCCGTTTGCTTCCTTTGAGTTCTGTGTGGTTGCTCGTGGTGCGCACTGAAGACCCCGTGTCTCCCCCCCGCCCCGCCTCTGCCCCATCATGTCCAGGTCTTCTGGGTGTCTGCCCCAGAAATGATCACAGTGTCTGTTAGGGGGTCACGTTGTCACTTAATGCAGGGGTTGAAAAGAGGAGAAGCTGCCCTGCCTGAACTGAAGCACGGAATCAAAGGTTAGAGCATTTGTCCAAATCGTTGCTGTCCTTACCCCCAGACCTGTACCTGCCCTGTGTTCCCTGTTTCCATCAGTGAGGGTGTCACTCCACTGACATGAATCTGGGCATCTGGCCCCTCCTGTCCCTCAGGTCACGCAACTGGCCCCCGTTGACTCTGCTCCCGGGCCTCTCCCAAATCTTCCTTTCATCTTGCTGCTGGGAGCCTTTGCCAACCCGTCATCTCTGTCACCAGGCACACCGCCTGGCACATGGTGGAGGTGCCGGATATGTGTTTCTTAAATCTGTGAGTCTCTGAGTTACAAGCATTTCAGATGACAACAGGCAGACGGCCAGGCTGTGAGAATAAGCTTCGGAGGAAGCCTGTGTGCAGAAGTCTGGGCATCTGGGCCATTCCTCTGAAGATGGTGTTAGAGGCCCAACAGAGTGGTTTTGGATCAATACCACGGCTCATGGTATAACTGGACTTTCTAGAACAGTGCATCTCTCTCACCCTCCTGATTTTGCCAAGCAGGTTGACTTTTCTAATTATTTCTGTCTTAATTCAAACCCAGGTATATTTCCTACACTGGCATGTGTAAATTCTCATATAAGTTAGAAAAGGGTTTGTTTGTTTCTAAGTGATGAAAGCAGTCAGGGTCCACCAGGCATGATGAGTTTGAAGGTCTCCATGTCCCCACATGTGGAGTTACTGGGATTAGTCCAGATGTTCCCTCAAGTTACTTTCAGTTTCCAACTTCTAAGAATGATATCGTTCTTAAGGCAAAATGACAGGAACAAGAAAACATAGAGGAACGAAGGCAGTTGTAGAGTCCTGTGAAGGGTGAGTGATTCTAAAATCAGCCTCGGGTGGAGACACTGATTCGACAGATTCAGGGACTGCTGTGGGTCTGGGCAGAGCAGGAAGGGAAGTCATGAGCGGTGGAGGCATTGGCTTTGGAACAGATAGTTGATAACTGTTTTCTCCCTCCTCCCTTCTCAGCAGACAGTGTGATAGTGATTGTATCTGCCAAGTCTTATCTGAGCTGTTGCTGGGACCAGTAGTCACCCAGACTGTCCCTTGATTCCTCTGATGCCCTTTTCTGGCCTCATTGGGGAATCTTGATGCGTCAAGAAGGTTCCCTTCCTCCACCACCTCTCTGTCCTCCTCCTCAGGTCTAAGTCAAGGGCAGGGTGCATTTGGGGTGCTCCCGGTCCTGGGGCTTGGCTGACCGTCTCCAGGCTTGAGAACACATTGGTATGACTTCCATCCCAAAAGGCAAAAAAGAGAAACAGAACTTCAGTCATGTGGTTTCTGTTATCTGTAACCATGGAAAACGTTGGCCATCTGTGAGGATCCCATTTTAACACTTTTTTCTATCTCTCTCTTTCCATCTCTTTCTCGGGGGAAAACAGCCGAGGAGGTGGAGAGGCTGGCGGCCATGCGCTCTGACTCCCTGGTCCCAGGTACCCACACCCCTCCCATCCGGAGGAGAAGTAAGTTTGCCAACCTGGGAAGGATTTTCAAGCCTTGGAAGTGGAGAAAGAAGAAAAGCGAGAAGTTCAAACACACATCTGCAGGTGAGATGATTGCTTCCCTCATTTCTCATTGGGAGCTGGTTGACTTCTACTCTGTATGTTAGTTAGAATTTAATTACTGTAAGCCATCTGAACCAAAGGGGGGAACAATCCAGCCCAGGGCTTGCTGGTGTGTTGACTCAATCTTGGGTGCGCTTGAAAATGGCTTCCAGATCTGGGTGTTTCCTGGCTTCTCAGATTTTTTGTTGTTGTGTTTTGATCCGCCACTTGTGTTCATTCTATAAATATCTGAGCTTAGAATTCCACCTTTTCTGTAATTGAATGCTTTTATTCCACCACTGAAAACTCATTTCTTATTATTCAGCCTTTTTTTTCCCCCCCACTGCTCTGGTAAAAATCAACACACAGCAGAGAGTAAGTCCTCTGTGGTCTTCGGCAGAGGAGACTAGGTTATTCTATGGAGGAAAAATCTTGAATGAACAGTTGTTGGACATGGCAGGAAGACAGAGGAGAAGGAAAACCAAGCATCCCTGTAACGGCAGGGACGGTGCTACAGTTCATGGCCTCGTGGGCAGCCGAAGAACTGCAGGGAGGTCAGCCTAGCTGAAGGGTGAAGAGCGTAGACTGTGGAGTCAGACTGCATGAGTTCAAGCCCCAGCTCTGAAACTTGTAGTTATATGACCGTGCTCAGTTTATTTATCTCTGTACCTCAGTTTTCTTGTCTGTAAAATAGGGCTAAAAACTGTACTTTACATGATTTAAAATTGTGAGTTTATGTGGTATGCTGTGTGGGTCTATTTTAGATGAGTAGGAGTGTGCAGAGGAAGTGTGTAAGGAAAGCAGTCTGATCTCCCCCCTGTGGGGTTTGGGAGAAGATGGTGGAGTAGCTGTGCAAATGCTTTTGCTTTGTTTTGTTCTGATTTTGCTCCTTAAATGCCCAGGTCATTCCAGGCCTACACTCCATTCTCTTTATCCTTGAAAACTCGATCTGCCCTGTCTCCTTTTGAGAATCATCACCTCTTATATTTCTTGGTCTCCTCTTCCTTTTCTTCACCCCCCCCAATTAATCATGAAGTAGGACATGGGGCTGCTGGTTGTACCTGAACTTAGGTCTACAGAGCTGGGATTTTATTTTACTTTACTTTTTAAAAGATTTTATTTGAGAGAGAGAGCACGCACGCGCTTACACTACTGGGGGAAGGGGCAGAGGATGAGGGACAAGAAGACTCCCCAAGGAGCACCGAGCCCCATGCAGGGCTCCATCCCAGGACCCTGGGATCATGACCTGAGCCAAAGGCAGACACTTAACCACTGAGCCACCCAAGTGCCCCAAGATCTGCGAATTTTAATGCTAATTGCTTTGGGGAATGAAAGAGAATAGCAAACGTTGGAAGGTTACAAAATGCCTTAAAATCTTAAACAGTTGTCATGGACACCACTAGTTAATGTTTTCCTTTAATGGAAGCCCCAATGTCCTGTTGCTGTAATCTGTTAATTCTTGAGATGACAACAAACCTCCGAATGCCAGAGATCTCAAAACTGTCATCCCCGGGGCGGAGCCCCTTCTCCCGACTGCACCCTCATGGTCATTGCACAGGTGTAATGAATCCTGTAGGCCTTTCATGCATTTCTAAACGCTGCTGGGAGATTGACATGCAAGCTAAACTCTAAAAGGATGACGACTCTATATCCCCTCACCTGAGGTGAAACTAGGTCATTGTCTTCGGAGAAATCTTAAATACAGCCTTTAGATAAAGCGAGGTATAAGGCACTTGAAGAATGAAAAATGGAGTGTTCGTGAACACTGGAAAAAATAACAAGGATTCTGGGCGCCTGAGTGGCTCAGTCGGTTGAGTCTTGGTTTCAACTCAGGTCATGGTCTCAGGGAGGTAGGATTGAGCCCGCGTCAGGCTCCGTGTTCAGCAGGGAGTCTGCTTGAGATTCTCAACCTCTGTCCCTCACCCTACACACATACTGTCTCTCCCCCTCCCTCCCTCTCACTCATAAATAAATAAGTCTTTTTAAAAAAATAACGAAATTTCCACAAGATCTCTTGCAATGGTCTTCCTGATTCTGCTGTGGAAAATGGCTTATAATGACACAAACACTTACTTAACTAATGGCTATTCGTCAGCATGAATCCCTGAATGATGGTCTGGCTGATGCCTTTCCTCCCAGCACATCAAGGAGCTTTGTGGCGTTTGTTTGACAAGACCTTAAGATAAAGCTCAGATGCTTCTTGCGTGAGAAGATAAGTTCTTCTCACTGACCCCTTCAAGATCTTGCTGACCCCTTCAAGATATTGGAAAACTGGTCCTCTTTGACAGGTGCAAATACAGGGACATCAAATGACTCATGGCTCGTTAAAAGTTTGAGCACTGTTTTCCTTTAAAACTCTTTGGGGAGAAAAAGTTAAAACATGTGGCTGGCAAAGTTACAGTTGGAATCATTCTTATCATTAACTATTCTTAACAAGTTCTTGTTAACAAGCCTAACAGATTAATTTGGCAGTTGAATGTGATATTGGTATGTAGGTTTGTTGTTGTTGTTGTTTAAAGATTTTATTTATTTATTTGACAGAAACACAGCAAGAGAGGGAACACAAGCAGGGGGAGTGAGAGAGGGAGAAGCAGGCTTCCCGCCGAGCAGGGAGCCCGATGCGGTGCTCAGTCTCCGGGATCATGACCCGAGTCGAAGGCAGTTGCTCGACCAACTGAGCCACCCATGCGCCCCTGTTGTTGTTGTTGTTTTGAGGGACGTTCAGCTCCTGAAGTAGAAAAGGTTGTATACTATGGAATATCTTTCTATCCAGGGAGATGGAGGGGCACATGAGCTGAGTGAAGCTCTTCTAGTTTTTAAAGTCAGTGGTTTGCACTAGAGTATCCTTTGCATTTAACTGGATTCAGAAATATTATTCCTTATTTTTAGAGAAACTTATGGTGCCCAAAGGAGAAAAAAAAGGACAACATAAGGATGTTTAACATGATAAATTGTTTATATATTCAAGTAAAACTTTGAAGCACAAACTTTTCTATGCATTGCTAAGAGTTAAATATTACACATACAAGAGGATTGATTGATTATGGGGTTGTTAATGGTTGGCCAGTCTTAGCTGGTGTGCATGTATTTGTCTTATCTGTGTGTGTATATGTAGTGCCCTTTCATATGTAAAATGTCCACAGTTTTAAATACAAAGACCAAGTCCATATATTCATTTATAGTATGCATTTGTATTTAAAATTGTATTTTTTTTTAAAACACATGAAGGGACATGAACACAATGGATCCTTGGCCTATTTGTATTTCCATCTTAACAATGTGCCATCATTAGCTAATCCTGCAGTTTTCCGTAACTCAAGTTATGGGACAAGTGTGTCTGGGTATACCACATCTTCAAACAGATGCCCAGAAATACTACTATGTAAGTTGCCTAACACTAAGAAAACTACACTGGAAAATTATAATCTCCACACGTCCCTCAGTGTTGGCATCAACAACCGTATGCATTTTTCAACTGTCTCCCTATCCATATCTCGGGCTGCTCGCACATCCTTCGTGTTCCAGGCCGAAGGCCAGTGTCCTGTCAAAGCCTGAACAGTAAGCCCCCGAGACCGAGCTCCACATGGTGGTGAAAACCCTGGAGGAGAAAACAGCCCCACATGGTAGCTGTAGGGAAATGACAGCAATGGCTAAAAGTAAAAGAACGGGTCCGCTGGGACGTATCTTTACATGCTCTGTGGCCTGTCCTCCCGGGCCTGCAAAGCAGCTAGCCTGACACGCCCAGCTTCCTGCGTGGAGTCAGCAGCACACCCCCACAGCTGCTCGGGGAACAAAGACAAATGATAACATCCCCTCCAAATTAGAACAGGCAGCGCCTCCCCAAAATAGTCCCCTGCAACCCTCTTCTCCAAATTCCTTGAAAATGAGGACTGTATTTATAGAAAAACAGAACTGGCAGGAATAAACCATGAAGATGCCACTGAGTTATGCTTTTATTTCCTCTTTGACAGAAAATCAAAAGCGGTAGGGGGTTGGCCCTGGAGATCTGCAACATGCCAACGTTCCCTTTGTGCTTCTAAGCATTTCCGCATACCTAAGGCCATGAGCAACGTGATATTTTTAAAAATTATAAAAAAAAAAAAGGTTACAGAATGCCTACCCGTGCAGAAACTAGACTCACTCTGGAGAGGTAGAACTGTGAGCAAAATCAGACTTTGCCGGTGACCTTGTGGCAGGCACAGAGTGGTGGGAGAGGCAGGCAATCAAAACACAAGAATGCAGGTAGGATCACAATTATGACAAGGGCAGTGAAGGAAAGGTACTTGGGAAAATGAGAGGGACACTTGTTGCAGTCTGAGGGATCAGAGAAACTGTCCTGAGGAAGAGAAGTTTGAACCGAGATCTGGCGGAGGAGTAAGCATTTAGAAAATGAGCCCTCCAGGCAGTAAAACAGCTTGTGCAAAGGCCCTGTGGTAGAAAGAAACAGGGATGGGGCTCCTGGGTGGCTCAGTTGGTTAAGCAGCTGCCTTTGGCTCAGGTCATGATCCTGGAGACCCAAGATCGAGCCCTACACATCAGGCTTCCTGCCCGGCGGGAAGCCTGCTTCTCCCTCTCTCACTCCCCCTGCTTGTGTTCCCTCTCTGGCTGTGTTTCTCTCTGTCAAATAAATAAGTAAAATCTTAAAAAAGAAAAAAAGAAACAGGGATGGACAAGCCGGGAAAGCAAGGAAGCCAGCAGCTAGAGAGTGGTGAGCTAGGAGTACCGTATCGGCTGAGGCTGGAGAGGTCACCAGAGGCCAGACCCTTGCTGGGCCTTCATCTTGCACAGCAAATTAGACAAGAGTATTGGTGGTTCCAGGAAGACCGGTTAGACCATGTGCAAATTATGGTAACTTGGACTAATATTTGCTAGTAGGAGTGGATGGATTTGAGAGATGTTATAAGGAGTAAGTGATAGGATATAACAGCCAGTTGGATTTTGGAGGGAGAGAGACAAATGTCACGTTCGACATTCTAGTGTTGGTTTAGAGTATATGGCGTGGGGTTTGCTGAGACAAGTACTTTGGAAGAGTAGCAGGCTTGGAGGAGTTGGGGGGGGGAGGGGGAGGGGTGGGGGAGAAATAATTTCCATTTTAGGTGTGGATTGGAGTTATTTGGTGGTATCAAAGCTGGTAGTTAAATATATGGGATGCAAAGAAGAGGTCTGGGCTAGGTGCGTCCATCTCGGGTCTTTGCCTGCCCACGTTAGAGCGATGACCATGTAGGAGCCGGGCTAGGGAACAAGTACAGAATGGAAAGAAAAGAGGGCCAAAGACTTAGAGACAAAGGAAGACTGTCATCACTAGTGACCAGATAGAGGAGGATAAACTCGTAAAGGGGATCAGAAGGCAGTGACTTTTTCTGACTGACTTATTTCACTTAGTGTTAGATGCTCTAGCTCCATCCATGTTGTTGCAAATGGCAAGATCTCAGTCTTTTTATGGCTGAGTCGTATTCTGTGTGTGTGTGTGTGTGTGTGTGTGTGTGTGTGTGTGTGTATGCGCGCACCATGTCTTTGTCCATTCATCTGTCGATGGACACTACTTGGGCTATTCCCCTAATTTGGCTACTGTAGTTAATACTCAGAGGTGCATATATCTTTTCAACTTAATGTGTTTGTGTTCTTTGGGGTAAGTCCTCAGTAGTGGAATTGCAGAATCATATGGCAGTTCCATTTTTAATTTTTCAAGGAATCTCCATACTGTTTTCCACAGTGGCTGAACCCATTTACATTCCCACCAACAATGCATAAGGGGTATTTTTTTTTCCACGTCCTCACTAATATTTGTTAACGTCTTGGGTTTGGGGTTTTTTAAAGTTTTAGCCACTCTGGCAGGTGTAAGGTGATGTTTCGTGGTTTTGATTTGCATTTCCCTGGTGATTAATGTTGAGCATCTTCTGTCTGTTAGCCATCCATGTGTCTTCTTTGGGAAAATGTCTGTTCAGGTCCTCCACCCGATTTTTAATTGGTGGTTGCGGGGGGGCGGGGGGTGGGTAGGGGTGATGGGTGAAATAGGTTAAGGGGACTAGGAGCATACTTACTATGATGAACCCTGAGAAATGTATAGAATTGTTGAGTCATTACATGGTACACCTGAAAGTAATCTATCCCTGTAGAGTTCACTATATTTCATTTTTTAAAAAAGGAAAAAGGTGGGACGCCTGCGTGGCTCAGTGGGTTAAGCGTCTGCCTTTGGTTCAGGTCATGATCCCAGAGTCCTGGGATTGAGCCCTGCATTGGGCTCCCTGCTTATCCGGGAGCCTGCTTCTCCCTCCCCCTCGGCTGCTACTCTGCCTACTTGTGCACACCCTCTCTCAATAAATAATCTTTAAAAAGGGGGGGAACAGTGCCTAGAGAGGTAAGAGGAGGACGGGAAAAATGTAGTGTGATAGGAGCCAGGAAGGGAAAATGTGTCAGGGAGGGTCTGATGAGCTACATTCAGTACCGTGGAGAAGGCAAGTGCAGTACAGAAAATAGCCCGTGGACGTCAGTGATTCCGAGGTCCTGGAGCTCATCGATGACTTTGCAGAAGCTGCCTGGTGGATTTTCTGGGGATCAATGCCAGATTAGTGTGGAGTGAGAAATTAGTGGAAAACGGGAAAATGGGAGTAAGCTTTTGCAGGAGTCTGGCTATGAAGTGGGGGAAAGACGCAGGAGGGGATGGACGCTGGAGAAGGCACACGGGTCTCCAGGGACTTGTGCGCGTGCTTTGGTTGCAAGGGGCTGTCGTGTGCCTTCTAACTTGTTACTGTCATCGTACGATGGAAGTGACAGAAGTGCATCGGGTCAGGGGGAGAGATCCAGTAGCGAGGAAGAGTAGGAAGATCTATGAGAGGAGAGGGGGGTAAGGTGCTAAGAAGCTGGGGGTGGGTGGGATATAAGACACAGGCTAGCAGGGCTCTTATCAGACAAGGAATGAGGCGTCCTGCGCTGAAATAGCCGGGCGGCAGAGAGAGGTGAGGGGCCGGGTGGGGAGGGGAAGTTGGGTAGGACCCCCATCTGGCAGCTGAGCTTTTCCACATCGTAAGTCAGCTCATCTCTTCATGGGGGAGGGGGGACAGGAGTGGGACCTGCAGAGTGAAGCCACCACATGGCACCAGCGACCTTTCCCTGTGGCTCTGGCCGTCCCAGTATAACTCTGGATAAAGCAGACATTTGGGTCCTTTTGGCACTGGGATTTTGCCAGATAGGTTAAGAAGTAGGAGTGGGGGAGCAGAGGACGTTGGGGCATTTGTATCTGTTTCCTGGGGCTGCCATAACACATCCCCACAAAGTGAGCGGCTTAGAACCACGGACATTTATTCTTTCACGGTTCTGAAGCTCCAAAGTCCAGAAACAAGGTGTTGGCAGGGTTGGTTCCTCCTGGACGCTGAGAGGGAGTGTATTTCACACGTATCTCCTCACTCCTCGTGGTTGCTGGGCTATTCTCGGCATTCTTTGGCTTATGGCTACATCACTCCAATCTCGCTCTCTGTCTGCACGCAGCCTTTCCCTTGTATCTCTTACCAATCTCCGTCTCCTTTCTCTCATAAGGACAGCAGGCATTGGATGTAGGGTCCAGCCGATATCCAGGATCCTCTCATTCAGAGACCTTTAACTGAATTCCATCCACAAACACCTGATTTCCAAGTAAGGTCACGTACAGGTACAGGGTTAGGGCTTGAGACTGTCCCTTTGCGGGGATACAGTTTAATCCACTATAGTATTGACTTTAAAATGGATTTTAAAAAAAGGAAAGGTCCAGTGAAATGAGCACAATTAGAAAAGTCGATAGACTTAAGGTTCCAAAGGAGTCCACGGATTTTAAAACCATCCATGGGGCTGGTGGCCAGAAGCAGGCTAGGAGGGCGGGGAGCACCTGGGCACACGCCTGCACCTCGAATCAGTGATTCTCAAAGTAGAGACACAACACAGACCACAACCGTGGAGGCGGGTGGCTGGGGTAGAGAGGTAAGTTAGGAAATCATTGAAAACGTGGTAAGCGATCCCATCTGCTAATAGACACATGTGCCATATTTGCCAAGCTGTGTGCCGATTTAATTTTCTATCTTCGATCAAGAAACAAAAGGAACTTTTCTCTTTGGTTTTAGCAGTCAACTCATTCCTGAATTAACATTTTCTTGGAATGGTTCTCTATTTTCCTTTTCCAAATAGAGATGTTTCCATCATCATGTCTTTAAAGTACCATACCCTATGTGATTCGTAGAAAGTCAGAGGTCACCTTTTAAACCTTCACACCAGCTGTTAGCACACGCAGGTAATGCCCTCATGGGGTAAGGCGGCAACTTTGAGATAGGGCTCATTGATGGCCTGTTTCCCTGTGACACGACTGGGGACCCATGAACCACGGCATTGGTCGGTCAGCCACACCTGACCCCTAATAAAGAGGGGCCAGGCCTGAATGCGCCGGGGGCTCCCCTCATCTTCATGACGGGGTCCAGGAATAGTCCACGTGCTTTCACCCAGCATTTTCTGTACATGTGGTACTGGCGCCATGGCCTCGGTAGGCAGGACACGTGCAGGGGCTGTCATGAGCATGGAGCTCCACTCACTGAGCCCCTCTGCCCTTCTGCTCACCTCGGATCTCTCCATGGAACAAGAGCCAACCCTGTGAGCGAACTCCCTCTAGCTGCTGGCTGCCTCTTTCCCTCAGGGCCACACTCTGCTTCCTTTATTTCGTGCACTGATTCTCGCAGAGTCACTAATGACTTTAGCAACCGCTCATTTCTAGGAATCCCTTCCTGGGAAGCCCATGTCTCTGGAATCGTTGCTCTTGAAATAATTGTTGCTCCTTGGATAAGGAGGAACATCTAAATTGGATTCTGCCTTTGGATGTGGTGTGATGGGCTTTCAGGGCCCTTGAGAAAGAGCCCGTGGCTGATAATCCAGGGTGGTTGGCTGGCAGTTCCTCACTACTAGGAATTCCTAGCATGTCCCGTGATAAGGGGAGTGTGTATGCACTTCTTGGAGGGAGAGAGAGAAACTCCGAGATCTTCATGGAGGCTCCTATTGGCATCCTTTTGGAATTGCAGGATTGAAGATCACTGTTAATACCTGGAATCATTGCCTCTCTATCCAGCATACGAGCAGCTCTGCCCAGGGTGAAGGCCCTGTGGACCATCACTGGCACACATGCCTTCTACTCTTCGCTCTCGGGCGGAGAGGCGGGATTGATTCGTGGCAAACACTGACCCTCGTGACCGGGCATGTGTGCACCTGAGAGGGCTGGTGTGCCCTAGCTCTAGTGTTGCCTTGGAGTCCCCTTTTCAAACTGACAAAGTAATGTTATCTACTTGGGCACAACTTAGGTTTTCAAACTTCTGTAAGCCACAGAATGTTCAGTAAGGACATCCCCTTGGCCTGCCGTGTTCGTTACCCCCCAGACTGTAACAAGAACAGCCATGGCCCCCGCCTCCCGAAGATTATGGTCTTGAAGGAAAAAGAGATAAGAAAGCCAGCAATTACAGTAAAGTATCCGTGATATTAGAGGAAACACCCAGGGGCTCCAAGAACTCAAATTAGATCAACGCAGCTGAGTTTACAAGTTAGCAGGAAAGGTTCCCTGGAGAAGCGGATGTTTAACCAAGGTGTTAGGCAGCAAACATGAGGGAGTCCTCTCTCTTGGTGGAAAGAACAGAGCATGGGAGAGTCTGGAGAAGAGAGGAGGAGAGCTTGCCCATGCACAGCTTAAAAGGGAGGCTGTGGTTTGAGAAGGGTTGTTGAGGGAGAAGCAGAGCAGTAAGAGATGAAGATGAAAGGTAGGCAAGGATCTGCTCGTGATGAAGGGCCTTACAAGGTCTATTACGGAGCCTGGGCTTTATCCCGGTGCGGCATCCTACGAAAGCTGTCGGAAGATGCATCTTTAAAAGGATCATTCTTTTCATAGGGGAAAAGTTCAGAGTGCGACCAAACATCATTTTCAAGTTTATAATCTAACTACTTCTGTGTATTTGTGGAATGAGAGAAAACTGGGATACAGTTAAGGGGACATCTTTTTGCTATCATGGAATCCAGTGGGATACTGAGTATTCCTGTTGGTTTTATTCACCAGGAAACTGTTGGTAGAGGGTAGCAGGTGGTTGATGATGATGCTGGGGAGAGATGAAGATACCTGAGACTAAAATAGTGGCATCAGGCACTGAAGACTAAGAGATCTTTAGGAGACAGAGTGAGCATGACTTGATTACTAGTTGCTTGTGGAGGGTGAGAGAGAAGTAAAGGACCACTGAGCACTTAGGTGGGGGGAGGTACCACTCACCCCGTCAGGGACACTGAAGATCAGTGGGTGGTGGGGGGAGTGATTTATTTGGGGGTATACTTTCTTTTGTGTGCTTCGGAGATACCCAAGATAGAAGAATATTGGATGTGGAGAACTTGGATCAGGAGAGGTCTGGCTGAAAATGCAGATCTGGAAGTCATGAGTGCTGTGGATTCATTTGGAGCCATGGGATGGAAACTCCAAGGGGAAGATTGCAGTGGGAAGCAAATATGGCTGCGGGAGCAACAGCTGGAAGACCACTGACCTCCAAGCTATGCACCCAGGCAGTGGGGCCTTTGGGGAGACTGGTGGGACCCACTAGAGAGCTAGGAAATGGACTTGTGGCATCATCTGCACAGAACAGGAGAAAGTTCAGGAAAGGAGAAGGGTCCACCCAGTGGGTCCTGACATGACGGTGAGGACTTGAGATGTGTCCCGTGTGTTTCGTGACCACTCTTCGTTGTGTGCTTTGGAGAAGAGTTTCGGGGAAGCCTTCTGGCTGGGAATTAGGAAGCATATGGTTGAGGTATGAATGAGAGAAGAGGAAGTAGACTTCTCTTAAGAGGCTTGGCCAGGAGGGAGAAAGAGAGGTAGTCAGTCACCAAAATGGGAACTGAGCTTGAGGAGAGGTATTTTTTTAAGACTGATTGGATTGTGTCAAGATGCAAAGTTTGCCTTAACGTGGTTTTGGCATCGTAAGGGAAATATAAACATCAGCACAGTGACTGTGAAGCCAAATGAATATATTTCCACACATTTTTCAGTAATGACATTTCTTGTGACTAGGAAAAACAAACATGCAAATAATTGGAGCACTGTTTAACATGCATCTGATTTTAATAAGGAATCATCAGGTCTAGCCTTCAGCATCTGGTTAGATCACACATTCTCTTTGGGTAACTGGATCCTTCAGTTTCTTTTAAGAGAAAAGCCAAGCATGGACATGCAGAGAATATTCTTACCAGCATCTGCATCATGACCCTCAAAGGGAACACCTAGGGGTTGGAAGGCAAAGTAGACTTAATGGCCCGGTTTAAAAGAAAGAAAAGGTCTGATACAGGCTAAAGACTCTGGAAATCAGTACCTTCCTAGGGCTGGGATGGTAAAGATGTCATTGTTTCCTCTCAAAGTGACCTTCATCCTTCACTCTTATGTGTCAAGTCTATAAAATCCTTAAGAACAGAGACCCTCCCTTTTCTTCCTTGTCTCCTGGAATTGAGCAAACACCTGACATAGTGGGTGCCTAATAAGTTCACATGGAACTAAAAGTCAGAGAGGGCAGTGAACTCTATGAGTTCCTCTGTCTCCCAAGATCTGAAATTGGGGAAGTAAGGGCATTTACTAAAGCACAGAACACAAGGTCCCCACCTTCGAGAGACTTGCCATCATTTGTGATTGTTTTTTAGTTTGTCTGAATTGTGCCCAGATCAGGTTCTATGACACTGTGTGTTTAATTTCAGGTTATTTGGGCAGCACTGTCTTTTGGGGTTATCTCTTGCTGTGTAACTCTCTTCCTACCCTGGCGTAGTAGTGGCCTAAAGCAACAACCTGATGGTCTTCTGTGATCTGATGATTGCCAGCTCAGCTGGGTGGCTCTTCAGCTCATCTCTCCTGGGATCTCCTAGATCTGCAGGCACTTGAGGTTGGGGTCATCAGGAGGCTCAGCGGGATGCGGGGAAAGCTGGACCCCGCTTTTCTTCTATGTATTCTCAGCGCCATTCCATGTGGTCTCTTCCTCCAGCAGGGTCGCTCGGGGCCTCCAAGAGTGCGGTGGTACAAGCTGCCATCCAGAATTGGCCTGGTATATCATTCTTGGTTTTCTGTTGGTTAAAAGAAGTCCCAGGACCAGCCCAGACTCGTTGTTGGGGCAGACTGAACAAGAGTTCTAGGAGCATGGGTCCTTGGGGGCTGTTGTTCATGGTGCCACAAGGCTACAACTACAGCTCGTTTTCTCCTTCACTCATCCTGTATTGAGAGCGACAGCAGTCATTCTCGTGTCTTCCATGCAGAGGAAATACACTTGCTCCTTTCCATGCCTTAAGACCCCTCATTGCACAGCAGACCTCTGTGCTACTGTTAACTTAATTTGGCAGGTGAAGAACCCAAGGTCTGGAGGGGCTAACTTCTAGTTTGAAATGGCCTGAAATTCGAATGTCACCGGGAGTCTCGTCACGTGTACTATGTTTCTGATCCATGAGTATGGACACTCGTGGTTCCGATGCTTTCACACGTGTAGTTCATCTACACTTCACAGTGATGTCCTGGGACAGTTTCCTTTTCTGACACATCCCTGTAAAGCCAACTTGGGAAGGAAGGAAGCTCATCAGTGAACACTGACCCTGGAAGTCACAGTGTGACTCTTCCTCGAATGCCCTTCACGGCAGCGGCAAATAGCTTAGTCATCTTGGTGTGTGTCTCACACTGTCTGGTTCAATGCCATGTCCACGGCAATGCTCTCCATTTGGTGAATGGCTAAGAAAGAGCAAACTGATTCTGATTCCAGAGAGATACCAGTCAAAACCATTGCATTTGTCTATTCCGCGGAACATGACATCTGTTCTGGGGGGGGGCTGGGACAGAAGGTGTGTACATTGGGCAAGCAGTGATCACACAGGCCTCGGCAGTGGTTGCTGGATTTATGGCTAGATGTCTGCGGCACTAAGGACACCAGCCTTCCAGTGTTGATTGTGAGATGTGTGTCTGGCCCACCCACTTCGACGACAGGCAAGAGTTCAATGTGGCAGGTGACAGAGGACTATGGTTGGGTCACAGACTGTGCAGTCCACCTGCCACATGACCTCGGGCAGCTTGTTTGTACTGTGTGTGCTCGGCTCCCTTGCCTAAAATAAGAATAAAACTGACACCTCAGCGTCGTGAGGATTGAAGAAGCATTTAGGGGCGCCTGGGTGGCTCAGTCAGTTAAGCATCTGCCTTCAGCTCAGGTCATGATCTAAGGGTCCTGGGATTGAGCCCTAACTCAGTGGGCTCCCTGCTCAGTGGGGAGCCTGCCACTCCCCCTGCTTGTGCTCTAGTTCTCTCTCTATTCCTCTGACAAATAAAATCTTAAAAAAAATTTTTAAAAGGAATTTTGGAAAGCTCTTAGAACAGTACTTTGTATATAATATGTAAGTTTTATCTATTATGACTTTTTTTTCCAGAAATACATTAGAAAACAAGCATTGAAAAGTGCTGGTGGCTCAGTCGCTTAAGCAACTGCCTTTGGCTCAGGTCAGGATTCCAGGGTCCTGGGATTGATTCCCCCTTCGGGCTCCCTGCTCAGCGGAGAGCCTGCTTCTCCCTTTCTCTCTATTGCTCCCTTTGCTTGTGCTCTGTCTCTCTGTCAAATAAACTCTTAAAAAAAAAAAAAGCATTGTAAAGTAAGGAAAGAGTTTTTTCATAGTCTCTGGATATGGTGTGTGTATAAAGTGATAATTCTGGTGAGCTTCTCTTGGATTTAGGTCCTGGATATCGGAGCCTGCTTTCAGACACCACATAATTGCACAGAGCTGGAGCTTATCCCATGTTTCCCTAGGTACCACTGAGTATTTCCTCTCTATGAATTTACAATGAAGTGAACAAACACGATGGCTTCTGAGGAAATGCACCATCCTGTTTCTCCTTTGGGCAAAGAATGTGTAATTTATAAAAAGGTGATCTTGGGTGGGGTAGAAAAACGTGGGTGTATTCTTCATTGGAAAATCAGAGCTCTGTGGCCAAATGGGAATGCTCAAAGCCTAGAGAAAGGGGTAAACAGAATGACCACTTTATTTTCCAAACCTGGCCATTTTTGACCATACCATGGGAGGCCGTCACTGCCTAGAGTGGGACAGTGAGCCTGAAACAGGCCCGTGCCAGGCAAAGTGGGGGAGGGGGGAAGGGGGATCACCTGGGGGGGGTCACCCTGTCCCACTCCATACAAGGTCGCCTGGCCATAAGCCACAGACTGTGAGGCCGGTTCCATTCTACAAATAGAAAAAGAGTGCCAGTTAACTTGCAAGAGAAAATTGAAGGCATCATTTGGAGCCGAGACTCCTAAGAACACGAAAAGGCACTCAGTTGCCTGCCATTTCAGCCAAATGAATTTGTGGTTCCTGCTCCCAGCCTCCAGTCCCCGTGTCTGCCTCTCCTCCCGCTCTTCTTCACCTGCTGGATGTCTTCATCAGAAAATCTGTCCCACTTTCTTCCACTAGGAATTCATTCTGTCGTCTTCAGCACGTCTCCCACTCTCCGAGGTTCTGGACCATGCCTGTCACCTGCTTGCATGCCAGCAGACCCTGTGTATGCCCCCACCCGCCCCCACCCGCCCAGGCCCTCCTCTCCCTGGCCTTGGACAGCCCTCCTCCTGTGCAACTCCATTATTTTTTTCTTTCCTCCTCTTCCCTAGCTTTAGTCCTCCTCTCAGTCTTTCCTCTCTGAAGCTCTGATGTCTCCTGAGTTTATTACATTCCCAAATGTTTGCTGGCTGAACTCCACGGGCCATAAGCACAATTCCATTGAATTCAGAAATTCAGCTCTGTAAAGATCTCTACCCCAAGGCCAGCGCTCTGAGGACCTTCCCACCAGGCCCCAAATAAGTATGCACACAGCAAATACCTCCTTTCTGCCCTCACAGGCTTCCCCTCCCAAAACACCGTGATGCTATGAAATGAATCCTCCTTCATTCTGCGAACACCTTAGAATCACATCGCAGTTTTATTTCTTTAACCAGTTCTGATTATAGACAGGCCCTTTCTTTTCTTCATGACCATTTTAATATAGAAGTTCACCTGAGTTGCCTTGGTCTCCCCAGAAATCGTGGGCCTCTTCCCTTTGCTTCAATGTAAGCATCATCCTAACACAACTAGCATGCCTCATAACAGTGGTAATCGCTGATGGTCATGAATGACCCACCAGTAGGCACCGAATGATAAATACCAAAGCAGCTGTAGTGTAGATCTTACTGCCGCTCCAGTCTTATGAGTCCAAAATTACTGGCTACATCTGTTTTATAGATGAGAATAATGACACTTAGGAAGGGTCAGTAACTTGCCCAGGATCACGTGGCTGGTTAACGGTAAAGCCCTAGAGAACCTGAATGCAAGGCTGTCTTTACAATCTCCCAGGCTTTGCTTGAAAATATCACTGGTCCACGTGACTTGAAAAGCCTAAAGAGAGAAAATGTTAAGACGTATGTATATCTGGGTTAGGTAGGTGTTAAATGCACTTGAATTCAGAAAGCTGATCTCCGTAAGAAAAGATAATACTGGAAATAAGACTTGGTGATTTCAGTGAGTAATGCTGGCATTCCCAAAGCAAATGAAAGTACCTACATGATGTATGTTAACTTGTCTCTTTAAAAAATGAGTTCTTATGTGCCAGTTGATTGATTTCATTGTTGTTGGTTTCCTTACGAAGTTGTGGAAGTTATAGGGAAGATGTGAGGCAGTTAGAATTTCGGGCTTGTTTGACAAAAAAATATCAAGGAACCTTAATAAGAGAAACACACTGTGAGTCCACACATGAATCAAATGGTTTTTGAAAGTCAGTGTTAAAGGTCTTCCTCTTCCTTTTTGTTAGCCCAAGGGAGAGTGGGATCAGGGGCATTGTGTGAATATGAAATATGTGAGATATTAATGAAGTCACACAGATGAAAGAAAGCGTTGTGTACCATGCACCTGCCTGCAGTGGCAGTCTGACCTAGAGGAGGAGGAAGACGTGGGTGCTGACCCCAGATGCCTGGGGGGACCTTCCCTCTCATCACAGTGAGTTCTAATGAAGCAGCGTTGTGAGGGGTCTTTGTGGGGAAGTCGGCAGTGCTAATGATACAATTTCAGCATAGAAGACTGTTGTAATGTTCGTCTATTTTTGTCCTCAAGCGAGTGTGAGTTTCTGAAGAAAATAAATGTCTCCTTTGTGGCATAGCAACATCTCTGTGTCCGCTGAAAAGCTCCATTCCACGTTGCTGGGCTTAAGCTTCCCTGGCTTCTCGGGAGCCGTGAGATGCTCTGAGATTGAAGGAAGCCCACGGAAAGGGCCTTTAAATGCTTCTTGGCACACAGGAAGGGGTTGTTTAATGCAATGGTTAGAGCACCATGCTAATTACATTTCCAGATGTTCCTGTAATATCCTACAACCTCATTTTACAATACTGTGTCCCTATGAAGGGAAAAAAAAAAAGTTATACAGTTTATCCACCATAGCACAAAAGTTTGTCATGCGTGGACGACAGAAGCTCTCCCATGATAATGAGGAATAATTCTCAACTGCCTCGTGAATGACTAAAACATCATTTGATAGATCTGGGGCAGGTAGATGTTTACAGGGATTCTGGTAGTCATGTGCCTTCCTTCACGGCCACAGTCTCATCGGTTTGTAATGTTTCTGGAAAGGCTAGTGGACTCGTGTGTTAAATTCTAATCATAGGGCTAGAGTGAAGTATCTCTAAACAAGTCACTTAACACGTTCACTTCAAACTGCAACTCTGTATGAGGTAATGACTGTCATAATTTTGTATTTAGACTCTAAATAGCAAACTTGAGAGAGATTTTTTTAAATAAAAATAATAGATCCCGTTCAAATTTGAAAATAGAAATTTCACCCTTCATCCTGACACCCTTACAAATTGCGATCGTTTACGCATATTTGTGTAATCGTTTCACATAGATGAAAGCAAAATGTATCATTTATCTCCCTTTTAATTTTTTAATGTAGCGGTGCATTGTAGTAGGATTCGTGCGTCTGACTGTAACACGTTCCCTTGGGCGTGTGCAGTTGTAAGTACTCTGTCGCTAGTGTCTGCGTACATAGTGCTTCCTTCTTACGTACTTTTTTCTTTAGGGTAGAGACTGATTCAGGAGCACATCGGGGTGAATATATTTTTTCAGCCCTTATTTTCCAGAAAGGTTGTGGTGTCACATGAGTAATGACCTCATACTCTTGGGGTTGCAATACAGAGACGTGGTGTTAAGTTCTAAGTGCGGTCAGCGAGAAATCAAGCAGGGACCAAGGGGGGCTCTTTCCTAGGATATGCCAACATCGCACAGTCTGTCTAGATTAGCCTCAGTGAAACCGTGACCACTGGCCTCTCTTTGGACGGATTTCTCCTGTTGTGGCTTATTTTAAACTCCTGATGTGAATGTTGCAACCCACATGTAGTCAGTCTTAACATTTTCCCCATCAAAATACCTGACCTGTAGAGAGAACTTCAGCAAGAGCCAGAGAGAAGAGCTGAATATCATTACCAGTATAAACAAGCAGAAACCAGAGAAGACATTATTTACAGATGGTCCCTGATAATAGGATTGACAAGAACAAAATTAAATACTTGGGGAAATGGTTGAATGTTTCACGATAGCTCTTTAGTTAAGGTGAATTATATGAAAATTGGAATATTTTCAATTAGTAAATCTTTTTTTTTTTAAAGATTTTTATTTGAAAGAGAGATAGCAAGAGAAACTGTGAGCAAAGAGGAGAAGGACAAGCATGCTCCCCACTGAGCAAGGAGGCAGATACAGGACTCGATCCCAAGACCCTGGGATCGCCTGAGCCAAAGGCAGATGCCCAAACGACTGAGCCACCCAGGTGCCCCTAGGCAGTGAATCTGACATGAAAATTGGAATTTCTTCAATTAATCATTGAGTCATTATTGAAGAAGACAGAGTGAGGGCTGGAAACCACAAGCAGCTACAGGTAAGGGTATGGACCGTGAATATTGAGGATCAAGGGTAGCAACCATTTGAGGGGAGGTTTAGAAGGGGTCATACCCCCTTTTGTCATATTAGGGCTGCCAGACTTTATCCTACACACAGTGGGTCACCCATGAAAGTTTTAAGTGAGGAGGAGCAGAGGTCCTCTTTTGAATTCAAAATAAACCGGGTAAAGGACATGAACTAGCACACGTCCCATAAATACAAAACAGGATCTCACCCTCACTTGTAATTAAACACACATTGAAAGTCGTGAGATACTGTTTTTCACGGATGACTTTGGCAAAAGTAAAAGAAATTGATCACTACAATGTGTCAGCTAGTAAGCAGAGTAGGAAACAACCACTCATGTGTTGGTGGAAGGGTTGAGTCAATGCAAGCTGTTTTAGAGGATAGTTTTGGCAAGAGTAACCAAAACATTTTTAAGTTTTTATTTTTTTTTATAAGCTGGCCATTTTTTAAAGATTTTATTTATTTATTTTGACAGAGAGATCACATGTAGGCAGAGAGGCAGGCTGCCTTCTGAGCAGAGAGCCCAATGCAGGCCTCGATCCCAGGACCCTGAGATCATGACCTGAGCCGAAGGCAGAGGCTTTAACCCACTGAGCCACCCCGGCGCCCCTATAAGTTGGCCATTTTTTAAAAAGATTTTTATTTTTAAGTAATCTATAAACCCAGCATGGGGCTTGAACTCACAACTCTAAGATCAGGAATCACACACTCCACTGACTGAGCCAGCCAGGTGCCCCAAGAGTAACCAAAAAAAGTTTTTTTTTAAGATTTTATTTATTTTAGAGAGTGTGCATGCATGAGTGGGTGGAGGGGCAGAGGGAGAAAGAGAATCTCCAGTTGACTCTTGGCTGAGCAGGGAACCCAGTGCAGGACCCCAATCCCGTGATCCTAAAATCAGGACCTGAGCTGAAATCAAGACTCAGAGGCTCAGTTGACTGAGCCACCCACCAGAATTTTAAATGCACTTAACCTTGACCCTACAATTCATCAAGGTAGCCATGGTCAGGAAGGCGAGGAAAGATTGTAGACACAGGAAAAGATGGTACAGAGTTACAGACTTGAGGAAGGGCATGCCCAGAAGTTGTAAATTTCCAGTAATTTAACCTACATGCATGTGTGCAGAATTATAGTAAGATGGATGTGCAAGGTTCTTTACAGATTGTTTATAATATTAGAAAAGTGGAAACAAGACAAATGACATCAATTGGGGCTGGTTGCATAAATCATGGTCTTTCTACACAATAGAAGACCAATAGAGCCACAGAAAACATAAGGTAGATTTATATCTCCAGATACTGAGAGAACTTTGAGATATACAGCTTTATGCATGTCTGTTTATTTCTTGACTTCAACATTCCCCCTTATTTTTTAATTTTTATTTTTTATTAAAGATTTTATTCCTTTGTTAGAGCACAAGCAGGGGGTAGGAACAGAGGGGGAGGGACAAGGAGGCTCTCAGCTGAGCAGGGAGCCCAATGCAGGGCTCGATCCCAGGACCCTGAGATCATGACCCAAGGTGAAGGTAAACACTTAACCGACTGAGCCACCCAGGCGCCCACTCCTTATTTTTTTAAACAAAAATTGTCTATATTTAAGGTATGCAGCATGACTACTTGATATGTATGTAATAAAATAATTATTATAGTCAGTCCAGTTAACGTATCACCCCACATAGTTACCATTTTGTGTGTTTGATGAGAACACCTGAACTCTCTTAGCAAATTTCCAATACTCCAAACAGTATTATTAACTAGTGGACAGACTGTATATACACATCTTTTTTGAGTAAAAAAATTTTTTTCACAAAAATGTGAAAGAAACATTTAAGAGTGTAGTGGTTTTCAGGGAGTAGACCTGGATAGTAGACAAAGGAGGAAGGCTTGGCATGTCATCATATTTCTTTTTCTGTAGCTGAAGGATTGGCATGTCATCATATTTCTTTTTCTGTAGCTGAAGGATTGCCGTAGTATTTGTTGCTTTTATACAAAATAATCAGAAGATATATTCTCACTGGTTTATAGCCACACATGATCATTGCCTAATTTAATGTTCGTGCATCAACACATGCTCTTTATGTGTCATTCACTCTTCCAGGCTCTTCACATTGATAGACTCTTGTTAATCATCACAAATCCATATAATGCCTGAGATATTTTATTCCCATTTTGCCGATGTGGGAACAGAGGCACAGAGATGGTAAGCAGCTTGCCCCGAGATCACACAGCTCTGACAAGGCAGAGCCAGGATTTGAATTCTAGAAGCCTAGTACCCCAGCCCACTTTACCTTTGCTCGGTATTTTGATATTTGCCAGTGGCCAAACAGAAAGCTGTGTCCTAGAGTAAGGCCTTGGGAACAATCCATACACCATTGTTACTGATTTGAAGTTCTTTTGGTCAGTCACTAAATGGTTTTCGGAACAGGCTGACATGGTTTCGTGCCTCCACTCCAATAGGTACCTCTTTTTCAGATGCAGAAATTGTCTAGCCTTTATCTGGCCACAGTGAGACCATTTACAGAAGGTGAGAACTGACCCTTAAAGCCCCTCTTTCTTTATTCACCCCATTCTGCTTTCTGAACGGAAAATCGAGAGTTATGGTTTCCAGGCGTGCTGTGAGCCCAGCAGTGTCTGGCCAGCAAGCATTCATATCGGTCTTCTGTCCTCCAAAGCTGCGGGCTCCCAGCCTGGGCTGCCTGCCCGCCCGGAGCACACACTTTACAGCTCAAGGTCATATGCCAAGGGAGCTTTCTCCTCTCTGACTCCCTACATCAAGCTTGGAAAACAAAATACTGTTAAGTCAAGCTAGATTCGAGGCCAGGGTGGTTATCTGAATACAACTAAGAATTTCACCGTTTTTAGATTTATGTCAGAGAAGTAAGTGCTTGATCAGATAAACATCTTGTAATGGAGTATTTGCGGGGGGGGGCGGGGAGGGGGGACACAACACCATAAAGGAGCATCTCTTTCTGATGCTACTTAGTGGCTCCCAGTGCCCCATTGTTTAGCTCAGGTTTCTCCGGCAAATTCTTTTGTTCAACACATAGTTACCCCAAATCTCTGAAATGGCAGGCTCAGAACAATGAGAGCTAAATAAGACAGTCTGCCCACACTGCACACACTAATGGAAAAAATCGAACTGGCAGGTGGTAATTACATGGCTGGGAGATAAGAAGTCGTGAGGTGCACACAGGGTGCTTTGGAAGCACGTTAAGTAGTGAGGCCTTGATTGTCTTTATTTGGTCCTATCTGAGAACTGCCGCACAGAGAAATGACCGCAAGTCACCCCTGGGAAATACTGGCACCTCGGGTTGCTGCACCCCCTCTCCTGTGCACTTGTGGGTCAAAGAACTGTGGGGCTCCTGGAAAGACCAGCGCCCGTGGCTGTGTGAAGACCTCGGGTCAGCTGCAGCCCACTGGGGTGTTCATGCCTTCGAGCTGCTTCACATTCAGTCTTCCCCTAGCTCCGTGAGCTTTGTGTTGTATTTACTAAATCTTAAGCCGTCAGTTAGGTCCTTGGACACAAAGATGAGAAACGGAGTCGGAGCGCCTGGGTGTCTCAGTCGATGAGGCGTCCCACTCTTGATTTCGGCACGGGTCATGATCTCGAGGTGGTGAGATCGAGCCCCCTGTGGGGCTCCACACTGGGCATGGAGTCTGTTTGAGATTCTCTCCTCTCCTCTGTCCAACCCCACCTCTCTTTAGCACTCTTAAAAAAAAAGAATGAAAGAAAATACAGTTCCTCCCCTTGGAGACTTGAGTCTAGCCTACTGGGGGCAGGAGCAGAGCTGTGGAGCAAAGAACAGACAGTGTGGTTCTGAGGGGACTTTGGAACTCACGTTCAAGGTTAGTAAGAGAGGAGAGACAGGAAGGAATGCTGCAGAGTTATGGACTGAAGGAGAAGCATGTCCAAAAGAGACTATGAAAGAAACCTATGAAAGACTATGAAAGTGGATTCACAGAGATGTTCTGAGCAGTTGCCGAGGACTGCTATGCCCTTCAGCTTAGCAGATGAGAGTTACTGCAAGCCTCACATGCCAGGGACCATTCTAAATGCGGCTCATGCCCTTCCTCATTTAATTTTCACTGTGGACACACACAGAATTTTGCACGTGTGGAAACTGCCAGCGCAGGGAAGTCCGAGACTTTGCTGATGTCCCGTCGTCGCGAGTGAGGGAGCCGGGTTCGATCTGGTGCATTGCCATGCAGGGCCCCCAGACTCGACCGCAGCACCGCATGGTCCTTCAGCTGTAAAAGTTTGAACGGTTAGGGGAGAGGCTATCCCCCCACAGAACAAGTGGTACAGACAGAGGCACTGAGGCTGGAAATCAGAAGTGTGTTCTAGAAGTTTGGAGCATGGATTAATGATAGGCAAGTGATGGGATATGATGGGATTAGATCATGGAAAGCAGTAAAGATTGCAGAATTGGACTTTTCTTCCCTTGGAGCCTTCTGAGCAAGGAGGGGACATAACCACAGCTGGCCTTTGGGTGACTCGCTTGTGGTTCCAGATAGAACCGACTGTAGCCCTAGAGATCCTGGAGGGGGCGGGGGAGGAGCCGGTTAGAAGGCTATTGTAACTATCTGGACAAGAGATAATTGGAGCCTGCAGGGGGTGGTAGCATTAGGAATGGAAAGGGGAGAGAGAGAGAGATGAGAGACACGGAGGAGGCAGAGGTGATAGGACACGGGGGCCAAGATGGGGCGAAGGAGGAAATCAAAGATATCTCCAAGATGTTGATCCCAAGGTGACTCACGAGAAGTGCTTTTGTTACACGGCTGGGTAAGAGTTAAATGTAGGAGATGAGAAGAGAGAAGGCATTTTTGACAGAGTCTTCATGACCCTAGAGGATGCAAAAAGTCCCCATCACATTATGAAGGAGAGGTTAGCTGCTGGGAGTTCAGGGCGCCCAGGCTGGGTTCTCTCTTGTCTCAGGAAGAGTGGGAATAGGGAGCAGTCTTGGTGGCATGAGTCCATTGTAGTTGTTTTCTTGGGCTGCCATAACAAAGTACCACAAACTGAGAAGCTTGAATACCAAGTGTAACCCTTCACAGTTCTGGAGGCTGTGTGTCAGCAGGTGGGCTCTGTCTGAGAGCTCACGCAGAATCTGTTTCATGCCTCTCTGCTAGCTTCTGGTGGTTCACTGATAAGCTCTGTCGCCCCTTGGCCAGTAGATCCATCACCAGATCTCTGCCTCATCTTCACACATGGCATTCTCCCTGTATGTGTATCTGTGTCCAAATTTCCCATCCTGATAAGGACTCCAGTCACGTTGGGCTAGAGGTCCATCTTGCCTGCGAGATGACCTCATCCTCATCAAAGTAATTACATCTTTAATGGCCTATTTCCAAATTAAGTCACCTTCAGAGATGCTGAGAGTTAGGACTTGAACATGTGAATTTGGGGGGGGAATATAATTCAGCCCATAACAGTGATCAATATGAAGGCCTTCTCGCTCTCAAAAGATAACCAGGTTTTTCTTCTCCTTAGGCATCTTCCAGAGGTTTGTGAGTGAGCCATTATGGGCCTAAAGGATTTTATCACATCTGTAATGGTTGAGGCCTATTAAGAACTCATTACTGACTTGCAAACCTTCTTAACTGGCAAAAGAATGCTGCCAGTACCTTCTCCCAAATACCATACTCCAGAGAAAGTAGTTGCTTAGCTAGGAGCTTATGGCCCTGTTGCTAGAGAACTCTCCCTTGGGACTAGCTGCTTGAGAGAAAGAATGGTGCAGACCAGAGCCAGAGCTGGGAGTCCGCAAGGATATTCAGGTGCAAAGAGAGTCCCACATTCAGTACCCAACAGGCAGTAACTGGTGCCCATTTTGTCCTGCTTTGGACATCAAGCTTTGTCAATAACATAGTTTACAATTTCCCTGGATTTTTTCTTCTTGGAAAATGAATTCTATGAGCGTGTTGAAGAGAAAGACAAGCCTTTGAAAAATCTGTTTCAAAGGTATCTGATTTTTTCAGATTCACCCTCTTCCTCATAGGTTTATGGGCTCTTACACCTGAGCAGGATCAGACAAAAACACATCTGGATGGAGATGCAGAGTTTTTCTCCAGGAAAAGGAGATGCCAGCTCCAAGAGACCTGAGCCGCCTTTGTCCCAGAGATGGACAGATGCCCATGAATGAATCACAGAAAGCCCTGCCCTGGTGTTTATAATTCAGATCCAGTGCTTCCCTAAATCGCTCTTTGGTGGTTTTCCACTTCTGTGTGGGTATATTTACATTTACGCCCCATTTATGTGATTTGCCAGAGCTTGAGGCTGATGGCTTAAACTTTTTCCTTCACTTCCAATTTTCATTGCCCGCCTGATCTCTGTAGCCCTGAAAATGAGCTTTTCTGAGCTCCTCATTAATTTTTCACTCCTCTCCCTGCAGGAAATGCACAGATACCCAGCACTAGGACTGCAAGCCAAAGAAGGCTTGGCAAGCGACTGCTGCACCCCACAGTGGATTTCAGAAATATACCTCCAGGGATTTTGACAAGTGAAATGCCCAGGGCCTGCTCACACTGTAATTATGGGGTTCCCATTAGACCTTGAGGAAGTCGTATTGCCTCCCAATATCAGGGTGTGCTGTGATTTGCTCCTTCTGTTTTTAATTAGGTGTTAAATGAAGGGTAACAGTGTGCTATACTAGCAAGATCATGGGTCCGGCTACTCCTAGCTGTGTGACCTCTGAACCTTATCTTTGCATCTTTAAAATGTGAGGCTTAGCCTATACCACTTCCAAGAGTTTGTTACATTGAATACTCCTCTCATTTTGAACAGGAATTTTTTTCAACAAGTATAAAGAAAAGCCGTTTAACAAGTTTCCCTCCATGTCCCTGTTTCTGTGGCCAAGAGCAGGATCTGTGTGTCGGAAGGCCAAGAAATTCACTTGCACCCAGCTTTATGTAAGAAACATGCCCCATAGAAATACTCCCATTGGAACAGCTCCGTTGTCAGCTCTCAGTCATGACATCGGGGGCCCGTCTCCTGGCCTTCACTGCCTTCCCTCCCACGTGACCCCATACAGCCATCACTCCTGATTAGAAGATTGAATGCATTTCTTTAGGGACCTTTTAAAAAGTTGTTTCAAGTTGTTTTGGGTTCCGTAGGACAAGCGTGGGCCAGAGACCTCTGTAATGAGCCTAGGGTCTCCGTGTGCGTGAACTTGCTCAGCTGGCACCATTAACCCTATTGATATTTTTACCCAGCTGTCTTAATTGGAACGGGGTTGTCTGCAGGGTCCCACCCGGATCAGGCTTTCAGGATGCTAAACTAAACCAGTTGGCACACATGATTTCCTTCTGCAGAGTGCTCTGAAATGAGCTAAACTTGGAATACATAGGTGGTCTTCCAAGAACTAGACATTCAAATGTTGAGTGAGTAAAATAAGGTAAAAGTTGGTATTTATCACCACACACTACCTATATCTGATGTCTAGAAGCAATTACGTTGGGAACAAACTCTCTTTGATCAGGAACCAGGACTGCTGTCTGTGAAAGCTGAAATACTGTCCTTGAGGACAATAAACAATGTCACAAAAAGAAAATATAAGAAACCTGGTGGAAAAGAGAAGAAAAGGGTGTTAGAGATTAAATAGTACAATAATGTCTCCACCTACATTTTATGTCATCCTAGGTTAGAACTTTTTGTAAAGGAAAAAAAGCTTTTAATGGCTCACTTACCTAATAGAAAATGAGAAGAATTTTTAGGCTGAGTTTAAAAATGGAATATTTTTAGAAAAATACAGCAAGCGCTTGGAGTACAATTTGTTGCATCAGTATGAACTGAGAAATATGTTGACTAGGCAGTGGATTACTTCTTCATCTGAGCAGAGTAGTACAGAATGCAATATTTAAAACACTGAGTAAGAAAATCCTGAAAATATTACTCTTTTTCATGTCCCCAGAAGGGTGTTGGAAAATAAAGCAGGGGTTTAGAGCGATAATTATTTTGAGTGAAGCACTGGAAGGACTCAAGTCCTTGGCATAACCCCATTTTCTTTCCCAAATTGGATTCTGCCCCTAGACTATGTCCCTGAGAGCTCTGTTTCTCATGCATAACATGAAGGGTTCAGAATAGATGGTCTCTGAGGTCTCTGGCAGCTCTAATATTCTTTGGTTTTAAATCAACACATATGGGAAAAACATGCCAAATTTTATTAAGTAAGTTTTGAGCCGCATTCAGATTTAGTAACAGCAAAAATGATAGACACAATATTTACCCTCTTCGTTAGCAAAATCTCTCTTTGCATAACACCCTCGCCAAGCCCTGCTCCAGTTTATAACTTTTTGAAAAGGCTGTCTGATGTTATCTAAAAACTAATTTAAATAAGAAGCTGAAAAGAAGTATGGTTTGCCCTTTTAAATGCAGTGGTGGTAGGGCTTCCCTTGCAAGGAGTTTAGGAATAGAGGAACGAATGTTGGCCTTCTTGTCATTGCTAGCTCATCTCCTATTTTGACTAGGAAGGCAGAGAATTGCTGATAAGATCAGTCTTGTCGCCCTCTTCTCATGAGCGAGAGCACATGTTAAGGCTTAAAGAGAAAGAACACTTATAGGCCAAGAAGGGACAGTCAGGTCTAGGCACAGACTTCTAGGAATAGCTTTCACTTCCCTGTGTCATGCATTCAACACTATTCTTTCTTCTGCCTCTGTTTATCTTGATGTTTCCATCCTTTTTCTTTTTCCCTTATGAGTCAGTCACTAATGGCTCTCAAAAGCATCACTTTGCTCAAAGTCATTACACTGGAGATGACTGACCATGAAAATTGTATCTTCAGAGCACTGAGGGGAAATACTACTAACCAACAGTTTTGTGCTCTGGTAAGACACTGTTCTGGTGAGGAGAAAATGTTTTTTAGCAATACAGATCTAGAAATGTTTACCATGAAGAGATGGTCCCAAAAAGAAATGGAGAAGAATATCATTCAGGTGGAAGGACCTAGAACTGATAATAAAGTAGGAGTACAGTGCCAAAAGCAGTAACGAGCAAAGAAACGGGCCAAATTTTATAAATAAATACAAAGTGCTGATTCTTTAAAAATAACATTATAAGCAATTGGAGGGTAATGAAGGCAGAACCAGTGTACTGTACACACTAGGAGAGGATGAGCTGAGTAAAGTCATTCTAAACTCACTGTATTATTCTGGAGTTGGAATTAGGAATTCATTTTGAACTTGGTAAGTCAAGTAAGCATATTAAATATTTAAGGCACACCCCTAAAAGATAGAAGGAAAATGAATAACTAAACCAATGAAGAGGGAGAAGGAAGAAAGGAAACCTCATCACCCTGAAAGATCATAAAGAAGGAAAGGAGAAAGTAAAATCATGATAACTAGCACAGAAAAAGAGTAGAAATAAATCCAAATAACATCAGTGGCTACAATTAATTTCAATGTTTTATGTATTGCCAGTTATAGGATTGAAGTTGTTAAAGAATACATAACAAAAATCCAGGTTTAATTTACTTATGAAATATACCTAAAACATAAGGATAGAAGTTTAAAAGGGTGTAAAAAGATATGCCAACCAATTTTTTTTTTTTTAAGATTTCACTTGTTTAGAGACATAAGCAGGGAGAGCCAGTGGCAGAAGGGAAAGGAAGAAGCAGGCTCCCCGCTGAGCAAGGACCCTGACATGGGTCTCCATCCCAGGACCCTGGGATCATGACCCAAGCCAAAGGCAGATGCTCAACAACTGAGCCACCCAAGTACCCCCAACCAGTATTTTTTTTAAAGAATGCCAGTTTATCTATACACAAAATATATTTTTAAGTCAAGAAACATAAAAGGAGCAGTTCATGGGGAAGCTGTAATAACTCAAAATATGTGCCTTACTTGATAGTCTCACATACAGCAAAAATTGGCAGAATATAGGGATCAGTGAAAAAATCTATTAGTGTGTTTCTTTGTAATAATTTAAAAACAGTAAAATTTACAAAAATACATAAGCTGTAAGGCAGCCAAAGCTCATTATAAGTTCAGAAATTTAAAAATAGGAGGCGCCTGAGTGGCTCAGTTGGTTAAGCGACTGCTTTCGGCTCAGGTCATGATCCTGGAGACCCGGGATCGAGCCCCGTATCAGGCTCCCTGCTCGGTGGGAAGCCTGCTTCTCCCTCTTTCAGTCCCTGTGCTGTGTTCCCTGTCTAGATGTGTTTCTCTGTGTCAAATAAATAAATAAAAATCTTTAAAAAAAATTAAAAATAAACATCTAAATAGTGTATGGATTAAGGAATAAATCATACTCGGGGCGCTGGGTGGCTCATTAGTTAAGCTGTGGTCATGAGATCAAGTCCTTTTTCAGGCAGCATGGAGTCTGCTTGTCTCTCTCTTTCCCTCTGCCCCACTCCCTACTCTCTCAAAGAAATAGAATCTTTAAAAAATATATATTCAACAGTAAATGTTTAGAACTGACTGAAAATAAATATTTTGAATGTGAGGCATACATGAAATATATAAGTAGAAGGAAATGTATAACCTTAAATGCACACCTTTGAAAAGAAGATTGAAAAGAGCCAAAGGTGGGCGCCTGGGTGGCTCAGTTGGTTAAGCGACTGCCTTCGGCTCAGGTCATGATCCTGGAGACCCGGGATCGAGTCCCACATCGGGCTCCCTGCTCGGCGGGATGCCTGCTTCTCCCTCTCTCACTCCCCCTGCTTGTGTTTCCTCTCTGGCTGTGTTTCTCTCTGTCAAATAAATACATAAAATTTAAAAAAAAGAAAAAAAAAAGAAAAGAGCCAAAGGTAACAGAAAACAGAAACAATAAATAAGATCCATAAAAACTTCAAAACAGTTGCTTGAAAAAAACATCTAAAATTGATTTTTAAAAATCTAGCAGAATCATTTAAAATAAAGACACAAGTTTAAAAAAATACTAGAGATGAAAAGAATGTAGGTACAGATAGAGTGCTATTTTTAATCAAAAGGAAAAACAACAATTTTTATAAAAACTTAAAAACCAATGTTAAAAAGACAAGTTCCTGGAAAATAATGTGAATGGCTGAAATGGATACTGATAGAAAAACCTGAATAAATTATAACCAGTATCCAGATTAAATCAGGGAGTTCAGTAGTCCTCTTTCTTTTCTAAATCTTTTTAGATACGACTTATATGAAGTAAAATTCACCCTTTCTCACATATTAGTTCTGAGTGTTGGTCATTCTGCTTTCTCCCCACCACAATTTAAGGTAGTTTTTCTGCTCTAAAAAATTGTCTCATGCCCTTTTGTGGACAACTCTTTCTCCCACCCCAACCCCAGGAACAGCCGATCTGTTTTCTGTCCCTGTCCTTTTGCCTTTTGCAGAATGTTACATAAATGGAATTAGAGTTTGTAGGCTTTTGAGAATACATTTCAGATTTGTCCGTGTTACGGTGTGTGCCAGTAATTCATTCATTTCTGTTGGGAATAGTATGGGATTTTGTGGATATATGTTTATCCATTGGACCAGTTGAATGGCTTTGGGGTTGTTTCTAGTTTGGGGCAATTATACGTAAACACATTTTCATTTCACCTGAGTAAATAAGGGCATGAGATTACTGGGTCATATGCTAACCCTTCTAAGAAATTACCATTTTGTTTTCAATATGACTGATATTTTCTGCTTGCTTTGTGCTCTCAGCAGTACTTGGTATTGTCCTTTTTTTTTTTTTCATCTTAGCCATGCTAATAAGTATGAGTAGTGTCTCCTTGTGGTTTAAATTTGCATTTCCCTAATAATTAAGGATGTTGAGCATCTGCTCATGAGCTAAGGTGCTATTCTTATATCTTTGTTCAAATATTTTGACATTGTTTAAAAAAAATTAAGGTGTTTTTCTGTTAGTTTCAGGCTGTCATATATTCTGGGTAAATATTACATGTAGGAGTTTAAAATCACCCTTCTAAAAAATGGAAATGATAAGCCTACGTGGTTATTTCACCAAATTCTACCATACTGTCAAGGTACAAGTTATTCCAGAACATAGAAAATGAAAGAAAGCACCCCGATTCTGTTGTATAACCATAATACCAAAAAGACATTATGAGAAAGGAAAATCTATAGATCAGCCTTACTTATAAACATAGATTAAATATTATCAAAGTAAATCCAGTAACTGGGGAAGGGGGAATCATATCCAAGTGGGGTTTATCCATTCAAGAACAGGTTAACATTAGAAAATGGATTAATGTGATTTATCATATGACCATTTTAAGGAGAAATTCCTGCATTTGTCTCAAAAGAAGAAAAAGCATTTGATGAAATTTAACATCCATTCATGATATTAAGGGGGAAAAATGCAGCAAATTACAAATGAAGGTAGATATGTATGTCAATTACCCGCTGGGGCATAGCTACAGAATGCACCATGTTGAATGGTGAAGCACTAGAAACATTCTTTCTGGAGGATAGCTAAGAGAAGAGTGTTCATTCTTACTATTTCTCTTTACCACCATCTGGCAGTTCTACCCAGAAGAATGAGATCTGGTGATTTCTACATAGAAAGTTCAGGAGAATCCATGGAGAATGTAGAACTAATATGGAAGGATCGGGTGCCTGGTTGGTTCAGTTGGTAGACCAACGACTCTTGATCTCAAGGACATGAGTTGAAACCCCACATTGGGTGTGGGGCCTACTTTAAAAACAACAACTAATATGTAAGGTTTGGTAAGATGGTTGAATACAAGTTTAACATGTATTAAAAAAATCTGTGGCCTTGTGTAATAGATAAAAGTGTTAAGAAAACATAGCAGTAATTGGTAAGAATTTATTCTTGACAGGCCAAAATAACCACTCAGAACAAGGACCATAGTATCTGTAGTTGATTTCGTTTCACTCCTGAAGGACTTGACTCCTTACATTGCCACTAGAAGAAATCTGATTCTCCCTATACCTCCTAGGTTCTTTACAAATACCTGTTCCCGGTGGTCTGTCTCTGTGTGTATATTGACCCATTTAATTTTATTCCCAAACCTTTATAAGGGATCTGCTGTGTTTATCAAGCACCCATTCACCATGTTTCCTTTTTTAGATCTGGATAATTTGCCTCTACTCATGCTCTCCGTGGTCCTCTCTACATGCAGGTCAAGTAGTCTTTGTTTTGGCCCCCATTTCAGTATATACCATTTTCCCCCTCCGTAACCTTACCCACCTTTGATTCTAAACTTTTTGGATATCAGAGAATTGTCCCCATAGTAATCCTGGAAAAGACCTTTTAAGGATAACTTCAGCATTTAAATGACTTTTACCTGCACAAAAACAGGATATAGTGCATTACACAATAAAATATATTCCCGTGTGCTCTCAAGAGCAGGGACAGCATGCCATTATTCAACTTTGTATCCTGTAACAGAGAGTCCTACAGAAAGAGGTGCCGATCATATTTTTTAATGGATTATACAAGACCTCAAAAGTTCCAGAAAAGAGAGTGATTCATTTTAGATCTTCCACGAGTAGTAAGAAGGTTCTCGTTCATTCCCTCTATCTCCTTTACCTTCTCTGTCATTGTACAGTCGTGAAGCGGCCTCCAGTAGGACTTCCATTAATGTTCCTGGGACCTGGACAAAAGTACAAATGCAGTTGCTCTCACCTTGGCTTCCTCTTCCCACCCGAGGCCCATTCCCCACCACAAGGAACCTCTGGGTCATGAGTGTGAACACCCACTACTCAGGCTCCATCTTCTGGAAGCTCTTGGCCATCTGGGCAAGAAATTCAGTGGTCCCAAGTACCCAGTGCTCAGAAGGTGGTTTAAAATTGGGTGCAAAATTCAGGGTGTACCCTTGGCCTAGACATCTTACCATAAATGTGAACCATCAGAGTAGGGGTAAGGGTCCTCTTAGGTACCAGGCAGAGGGCAGGCTTTCTCTGCTGCCT
This sequence comes from Spilogale gracilis, assembly GCA_004023965.1. Classification (NCBI taxonomy): domain Eukaryota; kingdom Metazoa; phylum Chordata; class Mammalia; order Carnivora; family Mephitidae; genus Spilogale; species Spilogale gracilis. The sequence goes on from PITA01004399.1 coordinate 92,580, forward strand.
GTGAAACCAGGAAATACATCAGCTCGTTTCCTGAAGAATTCTGACTCAACATGCTATCATCTTTTAGGTAAAATCATAGCATGTATGAATTTTAAAAAGACCTTTGAAACCATCTTATTCAAACTTTTTATTAACTGAGGAAACCAAGGCCCTAGAAATGAACTGACTTGCCAACGATCCTGTGACAAGGTCAGCATTAGACAACTGACAGAAAACCAAGGGTCCAGAGTCCAGATAATCCTTCCTGTTATCGTTCTTCCAGCTTTGTATTCAGTGCCTGTCCCGGGAGTTCCCCAGTGCTCTGGCAAACTATGTCACTAGCTCTGTTGCTATTGAGTAAAACTGGCAAATTGAAACCATAGTGGAGCACCCTCCTGCATAGAGGGCAGAGGAAATCGTATCCACATGCTTTCAGCATCTACATAACTCCTAATTATGAAAAAAAAACTTCCATGTGATGAATAGGATATTCCTTTAGAATCAGAAGTGGATCAGTGAGCTCTCAGATAGACTGACATGCCAGAAGCCAAATAAATACAGGAATGGCATTGCATTCCGGCTTTTATTAAAATCGTCCATTTTCATCCCCTCAAAGTTCCCTCCAGAGTAACACGTCCAAGACAGCTGTGCTGGACCCAGCGTGGTCCATCGGTCAGCCACCTCTCTGCTTTGAATGCTGTACCTGGAATTCATTGATTTTATTCTGAGAAGAAAAGGAGGAAAATAGCTCTGAAAATAGCTCTTTATTCATTCATTTATGTTATTTCAATAAATATTTATCGTGCCGGGTACTGGGACAGGGGAACAAGGCCTATGTGGTCCCTGCTCATGCATATTTTCCAGTCTAATGGGGGAGAATCGGAGGAGATCCTTGAGAGGAAGAAGCAGTGGGTGAAAGAGCTAAGCCAAGAATGTGGGGAACCCTAACAGAGCAGAAAGCCAAAAAGAACGCTAGCTGCGGAGGGGATGCGGAGCTTCCTAATGGATGAGGGATGTTTTCATCTTTTGGGAGAACAAAGTGAATTACAGCCTGGGGGGATTCAAGTGGAAGAATGGCATTTACATATTTTAAAAGCTTTTAGGATAGGAAATAGACACCTAGAGGAGATTATGGAATATTCTTATCATCTTTAAAGGAGACCCCCCCCTTGTTTGTGTCTGGGAAGAATGAATTGGGGAACCCCTGGGGGGGGGGTCACTGCAAGCTTCATTTGCTTTTATATGGTTGGCAGAGTGCTTAGTGCTGTTGGACAATATCTATCTAATTTGTTATTTAGGAACTGGCTCTAGTGTTTACAACTGGTGTTAGGTTTTGTGAACTATGGGTGAGATATAAGTAAGTCAAAAGCACCGAGTTTCTATTATACTTTTTTGCGGATTGATATTGAATTACAAGAAAGAGGCATTTTCTCAGCCAGCCGTGTCGTTTTATTTTTATTGTTTTTGCAACCACTTTTTAGTTCTTAGTTTTAACAGTTGTCAGCATTTTATTTATTAAAAAAATTTTTATTCATGCCTAGCTGATATATAATGTTATATTAGTTTTCAGTATATGACATAGTGATTTAACGACTCTATATGTTTTGCTGGGCTCACTGCCCGAGTGTAGCTACCATCTGTTATCATACGTTATTATAATACCATCCACCGTATTTCCTATGCTGTGCTTTTTATTTCCCAGTTTATTCACTCCAGACTCTGTAAGTCCATATCTCTCACTCTCCTTCACCCATTCTGCCTATCCCCTCAACCCTTTCCCTCTGGCAGCCATCAGTTTTTGTTTGTACTCATAGGTCTGATTTTGTTCTTGATTCATTTTTTTAGATTCCACATCCGTGAAATCATAAAGCTTTGATCTTTCTCAATCTGACTTATTTCACTTAGGATAAAACCTTCTAGGTCCATCCCTGTTATTGCAAATGGCAGGATCTCCTCCTCCTTTAGGGCTGTGTAGTATTCATTGGGGGGGGGTGGAGAGAGAGAGAGATGTATTCACACACCACATCCTCCTTATCCATTCATCTATTGATAGACACATAGGTTGTTTCCGTATGTTTGCTATTGTAAAGAATAGTGCAGTAAACATAGCGGTGCATATATCTTTTGAAATTAATGTTTTCATTTTCTTTGGGTAAATACCCAGTAGGGGAATTATTGGCTCATATGGTATTTCTGTTTTTCAGTTTCTTTTTCTTTTCTTTTTTTTTTTTTTTTAAAGATTTTATTTATTTGACAGAAACACAGCCAGAGAGGGAACACAAGCAGGGGGAGCGAGAGAGGGAGAAGTAGGCTTCCCGCCGAGCAGGGAGCCCGATGTGGGGCTCGATCCCGGGTCTCCAGGATCATGACTTGAGCCGAAGGCGGTTGCTCAACCAACTGAGCCACCCAGGCACCCTGTTTTTCAGTTTCTTGAGGTAGCTCCGTACCGTTTTCCACAGTGGCTGCACCAATTTAAATTCCCACCAGCAGTGTATGAGAGTTCTTTTTTTTCCACATTGTTGCCAACACTAGCTATTTCTTGGTTGGTTTTTTTTGTTTGTTTGTTTTAGCCATTCTGACAATGATACCTCATTGTGGTTTTGATTTTCATTTCTGTAATGATGAGTGAGGGTGAGCATATTTTCATGTGTTTATCAAACACCTGCCTGTATGTCTTCTTTGAAAAAAACGTCCGTTCAAGTCCTCTGCGTATTTTTAAATCAGATTATTTTTAGGGTGTTAGGTTGTATAAGTTCTTTATATATTTTGGATATTTACCCCTTATCAGATACGTCATTTACAAATAATCCTCTTCCATTTAATAGGTTGCTTTTTCATTTTATTTATGCTTTCCTTCACTGTACAGAAGATTTTTATTTTGGTGTAGTTCCCAATAGTTTAGTTTTGCTTTTGTTTCTCTTGCTTTAGGAGATAGAGCTAGAAAAATCTTAAGGCCAGTATCAGAGGGATTACTGCCTGTGTTCTCTTCTAGGATTCTTATCACATATAGGTCTTCAATCAATTTTGAGTTTATTTTTGTATATGGCTTTAGAAAGTGGTCTAATTTCATTCATATATCGAAATCCTAACACCCCAGTGTCACTGGATTTGGACGTGAGGCCTCTGAGGAAGCAGTTAAGGATAAACGAGGTCATAAGGGAGAGGCCCTAATCTAAGGGGAGGGCTGTCCTTCTAAGAAGAGACACCAGAGAGCTTGCATGCCTCGTCCTTCTACACAAAAAGAGGAAGTCATGTGAGCACACAGCAAGAAGGCCGCGACCTGTAAACCCAGAGAAATCTCAGAATGAAACCTGTCTTGCCAGCACCTTGATCTTGGACTTCCCGGTGTCCAGATCTGTGAGAAAGACCTTTCTGTTGGTTAAACCACCCTCTCTGTGGTATTTCATTATGGCAGCCCTGAGACCCTTCCCATTTCCAACATCACTCATAAGAGAGGAAGCAGTGGGGCGCTTGGGTGGCTCAGTGGTTAAGCAACTGCCTTCAGCTCAGGTCATGATCCCGGAGTCCAGGGATCGAGCCCCGCATCAGGCTCCCTGCTTGGCGGGAAGCCTGCTTCTCCCTCTCTCACTCCCCCTGCTTGTGTTCCCTCTCTGGCTGTGTTTCTCTCTGTCAAATAAATAAGTAAAATCTTAAAAAAAAAAAAAAAAAAGGAAGCAGTTAAGGATGTGGCACCATCAATGGCCTATTAATTCATAAGATAAACCAATAAACTAGAAACAGAACATACTCTCTTTTACTGGGAATGATTTAAATTACGTGTCAGTGGCAGTCTTCATCACCATTGTGGACACTGGCTCACTTTCAGTGATGCTTTGTTGCTCTGTAGGATGCAAGTAGTGAAACAGACATGGTCTCTGCTTTCGAGGATTTTTTTGGTTGACTTCACTCATTTAACAAAAATGTTGTGGGATTCCCACAACATCCTAACTTCACTGTGGCATTCTTGTGTGGTACTTGAAAGACTGAAAAAATAAACCTACCCATGAGGTCGGGAGATGAAGGCAAAGAGTGGGAGAAGGAATATGACCTTGAACTTAATTCGGAAATATGATTCATACTCATCTTTAACAACTACAGTGTATTGCTTTGAAGTTCTCTGTTGGATCAAAGATTCATAAAACTAACAGGCTAAGTTATCAAGAGGAAGAACTGGGTTTTGATCCATTGGCTTGTCACATGTCCTGTCTCTGTGTGATGTCATGTAAGTATAAGAAGTCAAGCAGATAGGAACAGTTGCAGTTTTTGAAATCCAGAAGGCAGAAGAGGTCTCTCTTAATCTGTGTGTCATTTCTTTTAATTGTGTGCTTTCCAATTGCTAGCATCTGAAATCACAACTGGGGATGACATGCTTTTCCTTTGTGCTCCCTAGTTTTTTTAACTTCATCCCCACAAATGATACTAACTTCTGGAGATTTTATGCCACTACATATTCGGGCCAGCGATGGAGGTTGAATGAAATAAGTCTTTTTAACCCACGTCTTTCTTTTTCGTCTTTCTGTTTTCACCGATATGGTTTCTTGGATCAAAATCAAACTGAGAAAGAAATAAATCTGACCTTTTTTTTTTTTTTTTTCCACTCCCCTGGTATGAATTTGTTGATCCTAAGAGCAAACAAGTGACTGGCTCATTTACAAGACTCTCTAAAGATAAAAGAAATTCCTCCCCTGATTAGAGATTAAACTAATGCTTCAGATGTACCTTATAGGAAAAGACATACCTTATAGGAATGAGAGTAGGTGCAGAGTCTGCAGGCACAACAAAACCCAGCGAATTGACTCTTGTGGGGGAAATTCTTTGTTTTTTAGTTGTTTCTGAAATACTTGATTTGGGGTATAAGTGAGGATTGCGACAGTTTTGTTTTTTAAGCAAAGCTTTTGTGAGTATTGCTTTTAGGGACTGTCGCTCTGTGAAGAGGTGCCAGGAAAAATAACAAAGATTGGATCTATTCTATGAATAGTTGCTAGAAGCACATGGCTGCTTCTGCCTGTCACGCGTGACCACCGGAATGCTGAGAAGGTGTGTTGTATCTGTGCTCAAACAGAAAAACAAAGTTAGTGTAGAGAGGCAGGATAGCACAAGTTTTATTAGATGGCTGGGGGAGAACACATCTGATATTAAAAAAAAAAAGAAAAGGCTTGGGCTCTTCACTGGTAAGCATTCATAAGGTAGAGGGAAAATAATAAGAAACTGGGTTTCCTATAAATGCAAACTTAGATGTAGGCATACACCATTTTTCCAGAACTAAGTTAACCCCTTGCAACCTACCTGGTTGCAAATACGGTCCATTTGAGCTCTCTTGAACTCTTGCTTGTATTCTAGAGGAATAGTGTTTATAAATTTCCAACAGGTCTACTGGATAACTTTACATGTTTTCTATGGAGACTGGAAAGCCTTAAACCAATTAAGGATGGATTTATTTCCAAGAAAGTATTATCTGTATTGATGCAAATTAATCTCTGCCTTGCCCTCCCTAATTCCTTCTTCCCTTCTATCATACACCTGCCCCAGCTGTCCCCAGAAATGGTATAAAGGAGTGATGGTACTCTAATTGGGTGTAACTTACTGTTATTTTTATACTTTATCAAGAGTTATTTGTGGACGCCTGGGTGGCTCAGTTGGTTAAGCGACTGCCTTCGGCTCAGGTCATGATCCTGGGGACCGGGAGTCAAGTCCCACATCGGGCTCCCTGCTCAGCGGGAAGCCTGCTTTTCCCTCTCTTGCTCCCCCTGCTTGTGTTCCCTCTATGGCTGTGTTTCTCTCTGCCAAATAAATAAAATCTTAAGAAAAAAAAAGTTATTTGTAGTAATATTCTGCGATTTGATTTTCTTGGTTGTTAGAGCAGAGGAAAACTCTTTTACTTTTGAGCTTGAAGAAGCCACACACCTTTCTACCACGAAACTGGTTTAGAGCTGAAGAATGTCCCTTTCGCCCTGGCTGACTGGGTGCTGGGCCCTGACGCTCACCCTGCTGCAAATGTCCTACACCCAGTGGCCTCACCTGAGGCCTCATTTGCACTCTAGTAAGCCTACTCTGCTTCTCCAGAATTTTCACGTCTTATTGTCTTCACTGATTCTTCTTTTCTGCTGCATCTCAGTACTTCCTCCCTGGCAAGCATTAATGTTAAGACAGTTGGGTGTTCCTGGAGGAACGTCAGTCTGCTGTCCCAAGGACTTGTCAGTGGGCTGTAAGCTGTAAGGAAATTTAATTTTCCATCTGCCTTTGTGTCTCACATCATAAGGATCGGTCCCTCTTCTCTTGGCTTCGGATTCATGCATTCTCCTACTTTTCCTCATCTTTCCCCAGTGCTGAACCGTTATAGTCTGTACAGCTTTGATCCTGAGCCCATTCGCCTTTGTACCCCGTCTCTAGAACATTTGCATCATAAACATGGCTCTACATATCACCCACGTGCTGATACACCCCAAGTTTAGATTTCTATCCATTTCCATCTACATTTTCTCCTAATGTCCAGACTCACACTTGGTATCTCCAGTCTGTCTTACAAGGACCTCAAATTCATGATGGCCAAAATCAGGCTTATCATCTACCTCCTCAAACCATATCCTTCTCCTGTGCTTCCTTCCACCATCCTTACTCTTACTCAGAATGAACAAACACAGCAGTGATTCTGAGCACCTACCTGTCTGCCGCATTCAGTCTTGAAATCCTATCTATTTGTTGAACTTGTTCACTTGTCTCGAGTTCCCATGACTCCTTCCTAAGCCAGCCTCCACGGTCTTTTATCAGGACTATGGCAGTAGCCTCCTCTGGTCTCCTTACATCCACTTTGGCACCCTGCCGTCAGTTCTCTGCCCTGTCACAACAGCCTACGTGGTCATATTCCCCCTTTAAAACATTTGCAAAGCTTCCAGCTTTGTACAGTCCAGAATCTGACACAGTCCATAAGGCCCAGCTGGAGCTAGCACTACCTGAAAGCCTTCTTCAACCACCTTCTCCAATATAGTTGCTCCAGCCACATGGTCTTTGCTATGCTTGTAGTTTCCACTCCATGGCTCTGGTGCATGTCCTCCCAGCCTTCAACTCTTGTGCCTTCAGACTTGTCCAGATGTCACTTGCTCAGATATTCTCCAGTTTAAGGCACCACTGCCATAGTCATTCATCATGCCTTTGTGTTTCCATAAAACAACTCTTAATTCATGGTCCTGTGTCTCCTCTTCCGACCATCAGAAATCTTTCCTCCATAGCAGACTGCCACCTGGGGGCCCCCTCTCTGTGTAGTCCTGGATGCTGCTGGCACATGAGAGGTGCCTAGTGATGGTTGCTGAATGAATCAGTGAGTGACAAATATATAGAAACATCTCCTGGAACTGACCTAGAGCTCTGGTGGCTCAGACTGGCTTCTTTAGTGCTGCTGGTGACAGGACAGGCCCTATTCCCTAGTGTGCAACTGGTTCTGAGATGTAACAATGAGTGTTCCTGCTTCTCATCAGAAAATCGCTCCTAATGGCCATTTTCTGTGTTTATGTATGTGAACCCTTTTACTTTCTGCCTCTGATGAATGTTTACCCTAAGAATTTTTAAGTAGACATGAAAGGTTACTCATCTGCTAAAATCCAAACATAGTTGTATTGATCTAGTAAAATGACATTAGCTTGGAATGTTTCAGCAAAAGTTATTCACGCTTGAACACATCTTAGTGTACACTTTACTACGGTAGTTTATAGTTGCCTTTTTTTTTAAGTAAGGTAGCTTATAGTTGCTTTTTTTAAGTAAAGTAGTTTATAGTTGCCTTTTTTTTCAGTGAGGTAGTTTATAGTTGCCTTTTTTTTTTTTAAGTTGGGAAAAGAAACAAAATACACATTTGAAAGTTAGTCCCTACCCCATTGAAAGTCTATAATTTCGAAGTGCTGTGGATGATGGTCAATCAGGAAGGGTGGCTGGCTAATTTGATGTCACAACTGGGGTTAGTGTAACTCAGCTCAACTATATAACACTAATATTGAAATATACAAACATGGACTGTGCTGTGAAACCCTTGTGGTGAAGGAAGGAATAACAAAATTGAGGAAAGGAAGTTATATGCCATCACAAAAGACTGAGGATGGCCGCAGCCATCCTGTTTAACTGAGGCCAATCACCAGCAGAACGTTTCATTCTCTCGATTAAGGAATGTTGTGAAAATTTCAAACCGTTTTTGTCTGAATCTCCTTTCCACCTGTCTCACGTTAACGCAAGCATTTGAGTCAAAGTACATCTTGAAACCTCTGAACAATCACATTCAAAATCACAGGCTCTCAGAATAAAATATTTTTTCCTGGATTTGCAGAAGAGGATTACTAGACTCCAATGAAAACCTGGCCAGGTATTTAACTGCCAACACTGGAATGTGATCAGTTGTTTGCCTGTGGTAGATGGGTCACAAAACTATGGACATACAAAATTCTGTAAAGGACTGAAGAAGAAAATGCTTCTTTGAGCTTCTGCCAACCGACCTCCAAAATTCTGTGCTCCTATTCACACTTATGCATGTTATGTTTATTCATTTATTCCTCTTCTACCCTTTAATGGCACTCTTTATTCCTATTCCCCACATTCTTAAATCCCAGATTGTGAACTGGCTGGTTGGTTGGTATTTTAATATAATTGCCTTCACCAAGTTGTGTGATAATCAGCTTCAGGAAACCCTCCATGGAAATGAACTAATCAATCGACAAGCACTTACTGTGCAACTCTGAGCTGGGAGGAAGGATTCTGTAGAAGATGAAAAGATTGATGCTTGAGCCCTGTTCATACCTCCCCAGGTACTTGGTGAGGCTCTGGTAATTGGGATATAGGAAAGGGCAGAGAAAAGAGGTGAAGAGATGTCCCAGATTGCAATTGTACTGACTTGAGTTTATTTCTCAGGGTTCTTCTTTCGTATATCAGAATCTTTTGAAGATCTTATTAAAATTCATGTTCCTGCCCACCCCCCCCAATCCTCCAGAGATTGTGACTTAATAAATCCTAGATAGGTCCCATCCATTTTCATTTTTAGAAGCTTCCTAGTGATGCTATTGCGAGCAGCTTGACCACATTCTGAGTAAAACTGGTTGAGCTGGGTTAGCCCAGTCAGCCAATAGCGGGAACTGGTTTAGCCTAGCCAGCTAACAGTGGGAACTGGTTTAGCCCAAGCAGCAGCAGGAACTGGTTTAGCCTAGCCAGCTAACAGTGGGAACTGGTTTAGCCTAGCCAGCTAACAGTGGGAACTGGTTTAGCCCAAGCAGCAGCAGGAACTGGTTTAGCCTAGCCAGCTAACAGTGGGAACTGGTTTAGCCTAGCCAGTAACAATGGGAACTGGTTTAGCCCAGCCAACAGTGGGAAGAGCTAACCGGTAATTTCCCTTACCCCACTCTTTTTGTTAAGAACTAAGAAATGACAGTGGAATGAACCTTTAGCCATGTAACCCACGGCATCAAAATATGATGGGCACAGAACTCAAGACACTGTATTCAGTGGTGACTGTATCCCACCACGGGTGCACGTAGTGCTTAGGCTGACGGGGGTAGAAACTTAAAGAAGTTTCATTGTGTCTCCGGACTCCCAGACCTGAAGAGGTAGGAAAGGGCAAGACATCACTGAAGAGAGAAAGCTTAACTTTTTCAGTAAGAATGCCCTTCACCAGATCAGGGGTACAGCTCTGGGATGCTGCTTAAAATCAACAAAGAGGCACCTCCTGCCTCCTTGGGTAAAGTCTGATGCTTGGAACACTGGGTTTCACTGGGGACTTTTGCTGCCCTTGGGTAAACACCCCACCAGGTTTCCAAGAGCCCCAGTTCTGCTGACCCAGTCTCTCGATATCCCAGAGAGCCTCTGAAAAGTCTTTTTCCACCAGCAAGACATGCTTGTCAGAATTTGGTTAACTGGGAAAACGTTTGTATTGCTCCAATTTGACCCAGAGTTGCACCTCTGCAATTAGAGCCGCACTTTGCTTTGTTTTCCCTGAGGGGGAGGCAGTTGGCAAGTATTTAACAATCAGCTTCTAACGAGGCCCCTGGAGGGAGCAATCCATTGGGCTGGAGGAGAAACAATACGATTAAGTTTGGGACTGATCATCAGGGTTCAACTTTGACCCACTTGTTCCAGGGATTCATTAAAACCCCTCTACTCCTCTTGGAGCAAGGGAGTTTCTGGGTGCATTGGGAGAGGGTCATTGACAATGTGGAAAAAAAAATGGTTCAGCAATTTGGAGTGTTTTCTTACTCTTCATGGTATCAAAACCAAAAATGAACAAACATTGTAAATCTGCACACTATGTTCTGTAATTAGAAATGAAAGGCAGAGGGGCGCCTGGGTGGCTCAGTCATTGGGCGTCTGCCTCAGCTCATGATCCCAGGGTCCTGGGATCCAGCCCCACATCAGGCTCCCTTCTCAGCCAGAAGCCTGCTTCTCCCTTCTCCCTCTCTCGCTCCCCCTGCTTGTGTTCCTGCTCTCCCTCTTTGTCAAATAAATAAATAAAATCTTTAAAAAAGAGAGAGAGATTTTAGAATTTAACGGCATAGCTTGTTCACTTATAACCATTACACTATAAATTATGTGTATTTTTTTTGTCAGAGGTGTGTGTGTGTGTGTGTGTGTGTCGCTTGGGAACATTGCAGAGCAGTTAAGGCTGTTGCTACATCTGTTGTAGGTACCTAGCTCTACTGGGTGCAACCTCAAGGATGTGTAGGATCCTGTTGGGAGAGAAAAACCTGTTTCTATGTATATCTGCTTTTAGCAGCAAAATCTGTTCTTATTTTGAAAAGCTCACAAAACATCCTGGTGTAATAGCAGTGTAGACTGTGATGAAAATGTAATTGATGTTGCATTATTCATATGCAAATCATGCCTTTTAAAATAATCTCTAAAGTGACAGATGGACGGAATGCCTTTAAGACCAGTCAACCTCTAACTGAGCGGGTCACCTCTTAAAGGAGCCTGTGACCTTTACATCATTCTTTGCAGCATAAGACTGTCCAAACTGTTTTATTTCTTCACCAAGCAGCTCAGCCTGGCCAGACTTAAATGTGATTGAAATTTGTCTTATGACACCATCAAAATAAAAAGAGATAACATTTCTACTTATTTCCACCTATTAAGGTTTGTCACAAATATGGCTTGGAAACATTCGAAATGAATTACTTTGCTCTGTTGGAGAAGGTGCCATGCTGTTAATTTTATTGTTTTTCTGGCAAGCACATTAGTGTTAAGAAGTAGGTATAATTGGAGGCATATTATAAATTAGACATGACTACTGTTTAACACAAAATCTATACCAGCCTTTGATAGAGGAAAACATCTGAGTTGTTTTCCAGGGGAAAACAGGAGAGTTGTACTAAGCCCTAGCGGTCGTTTTTTAATTGTTGTGGAGAATTGGCGAATATTCTCTACAGTGTTGGAATGGTGACTCTGTTACTTTTGGAATAAGAAATCATAGAAGCAGTGGAAGATGTGACCATTTGCGGATTGCCATTACTTTGCCAACATCCCAGTACCTGCAGTAAGTTCTTGAAATGAATGTTTCTTCTTTCCGAAACTATGTATAGTTTTAAAAATGTAAACATGTTAATATGAGGTAGAAATGTTTCTTTGCTTTGCACTTTTAAATTTGAACTGATTGCAGACCTCCAGAGAAGTTGCAAATGTAGCGCAGGGTCTCTTCAGACCCTACAGCTTGCTTCCCCAATGTTGGTATCTTACACAACCGCAGTACATGATGGAGGGCAGGATATTAACATTGGTACCCCACGATCAACCAAACTACAGGCTTCATTCACATTTCACCTATTTTTCCTTTTTTTTTTTTCTTTTTTGGATCCCATCCAGGACTTCAAGTTTTGTAAACATTTCTCCTTAGCTCCCCATAGTCTGTAACAATTCATCACATTAACATTCCTTAAAGCAAGTTTTTTTTTGGGTATTTGGTGAAATGTGGTAAGGTCATGTGTGTGTTTTGGGGGGTGGGATGGCAGTTGAACCGGAGGCTCTTGAAATGCTTGTTTGCTTGAAAAATTTTAAGGAGTCCTTTCCAATATGTTAATAATCTATGACAATCTAGTCTTATTCAGTAAACTTTACTAATTCAGATTCACAGGAGAAAAAAAAGCCACACAGATTTCATTAAAAACAAAGGCTGAATTTTAATTTTAAAATCTAATGTTTTAAAAATAGATGATGTTTTATTCCATTAATTTTTATAAAACTCAGTTGATGTAGATTTTCATTCTAATTATTGTCTAGGAGATCTTATTGAATATGAAAGGCAAATTTATAATTAACATAAGTATTATTTGTACTTTGTAGATTCTTTCAACTTCATAAATAATTCTGTTTCTTAAATATCTTTCCCAGGAAGGATCTTATCTTTTTCTTTTTTTCTCCTTCACTATAAAAAAAAAAAGCATTGGCTAAGCAAAGATAAGTCACAGCTGGAATCTTGTCTAGATTCTATAGATTTCAAGTTAGTGTGATTCAGATTAATAAATTGTACTAGAAACTTAACGTTGTTACCAAAATATGATTTGGAGAGCAGTTGAACTATTTATAAACTAATCTATTCTTCTCAGTACCTTGGCATTGCTGGCTAAAAAAGGACAGGAATTCTCTGTGGGTCACCTCTGTCTGCAAATAACTATTGAATGCAACTCCACACGTGCACGCACTCCACACACGCGCGCACACGCGCGCACATGCACGCCCGCACACGCAGGCACGCCCCAGCCTCACAAACATTGTGTCTTTTTTCCTTCTCTTTCAGCTCTGCTGTTTCAACTGTTCTAAGCGTTCACTCCTGACACTAACCCCCCAGAGTGAACTCAGACCCCACAAGTGAAAGGTCACAGACCGCCAGACTGCCCCAGCTTCAGATGCCTGTAGCAAAGATCTCACCTGCACATTTCCCTGAATCCCTCTGAATCCCAGGCTCCCCATCTCCAGTTCAGTAATTTTTGGAAAGTCCCCCAGAACTCTGGAAAGCACTTACACTTAGAACTACAGTTTTATGATAAAGACACAGATAGGAAGCCAGCACATGACTGAAGGGAACAGAAGGTGGGGTCTGAGCAGGGTCCTGAAGGAGGAGCTCATACACCCTCTTGGAATCACAGCATGTCACCCTCCCAGGGCACGTCAGTGTGTGAACCAGAAAACTCCACTGAAGGGCACTTTAATTAGCATTTTATCATGACTGGATATGGACCACTGGCTTGAACTCAGTCTCTAGCCCTCTCCTCCCTCCCCAGCAGTAGGAAGTTCAGGCAGATAACAGGTGGCTCAAAGCCCCAATCCTCTCATTACTTGGTCTTTCCAGCCTGATGGTCCTGAAATTATCTGGAGACCCACAGTGAGTTACCTCATTAGCATAAACTGTCCCAGCCAGCCAGGAATAACAAAAACATGCCTGTGACTCAGGAAATTGCTAGGATAAAGTCTTTCCCTCAGGACAAAAGCTAAATTCTTTGGGTGTTTTTCTTCTTTAATTTTTTTTTTCTTTCTGATAGTAAAAAACAGGATATTGCATACTGCTTGGAAAATAGGAAAAGTATTAGGGGGGAATAAAAAGCATATATAATCCTACACAGTGAAAACACTACTATGAAAATTCTGGCATATGGTTTTAGCAGTATTTTTGCTCTGCATTTTATTTTATTTTATTTTATTTTATTTTATTTATTTGACAGAGAGAAACACAGCGAGAGAGGGAACACAAGCAGGGGGAGTGAGAGAGGGAGAAGCAGGCTTCCCGCCGAGCAGGGAGCCCGATGTGCGGCTCGATCCCGGGTCTCCGGGATCATGACCTGAGCCTAAGGCAGTCGCCCAACCAACTGAGCCACTCAGGCGCCCCTGCTCTGCATTTTAAACAATGTTGAAGCATAGTTTATAGATTTTTTGTTTCCATAATTAAATTTATCCCTAAATATTTGATATTTGGATGCTATTGTAGATAGTATTTTGAGAAACTTCATTCCCCAACTATTTATTTTTTTGTAGAAATATAGAAATGTAATTAATTTCTGTATATTGACATTGTCCTTAGAATTTTCCAAGTATGTTATCAGGTTGCCTGCACATAAAGTTTTATTTCTTATCCAACCTGGCGTTTCTTTCCTTTCCTTTCCTTTCTCCTCCTTCCCCCTTCTTTTTCCCTTTTCTCCCTCTTTTCCCTTTTTTCCTTTTTTCCCTTTTCCCTTGTCCTGTCCTGCCTGGCTTCATTGTCCTGATCACTGAGGATATATATATATATATATATATTTTAGGATTCCATTTTTTTTAATTAACACAGTGTATTATTTCAGGGGTACAGATCTAGGATTCATCAGTCTTACACAATTCACAGCACTCACCATAGCACATACCCTCTCCAGTGTCCATCACCCGGCCACCCTATCAGCAACCACCCCCACTCCAGCAACCCTCAGTTTGTTTCCTGAGATTAAGAGTCTCTTATGGTTTGTCTCCCTCTCTGGTTTCATCTTGTTTCATTTTTCCCTCCCTTCCCCTGTGATCCTCTGTCTTGTTTCTAAATTCCATATATCAGTGAGATCATCTGATAATTGTCTTTCTCTGATCGACTCATTTCTTCTAGCATAATACCCTCGAGTTCCATCCACCTCATTGCAAATGGCAAGATTTCATTTTTGGTTTTTTTGATGACTGCATAACATTGTGATATGTACCACATCTTCTTTATCCATTAGTCTGTTGATGGACATCTAGGCTCTTCCCATAGTTTGGGTATTGTGGACATCACTGCTATAAACATTGGGGTGCATATGCCCCTTCGGATCACTACTTTTACATCTTTGGTGTAAATTTCCAGTAGTGCGATTGCTGGGTCATGGAGTAGCTCTCTTTTCAACTTTTTGAGGAACCTCCACACTGTTTTCCAGAGTGGCTGCACCAGCTTGCATTCCCACCAACAGTGTAGGAGGGCTCCCCTTTCTCCGCATCCTCACCAACACCTGTCATTTCTTGACTTGTATAATTTTATCCATTCTGACTGGTGTGAGGTGGTATCTCATTGAGGTTTTGATTTGTATTTCCCTGATGCTGAGGGATGTTGAGCACTTTTTCACCTGTTGGCCATGTGGATATTTGTAAAAGCATTTTATAATACAATACAGTGTTAAATAGAAATAGTGGGAGGTCTATGTTTTGCCCCACATTCTGATCTTAGGGTAAATGTGTCCAGGCTCTCACTATTAAATATGGTGTTAACTGTAGGTTATTCACAGACGCCCTCTTATTAAGGAAATTTCCTTCAATTCCTCCTTTTCTACTTTGTTTAAATCATAAATGGATGTTGCATATTTTCAAACACTTTTTCAACTTTTTTTAAAAGATTTTATTTATTTATTTGACAGAGAGATCACAAGTAGGCAGAGAGGCAGGCAGAGAGAGAGAGGAGGAAGCAGGCTCCCTGCTGAGCAGAGAGCCTGATGCTGGCTCCATCCCAGGACCCTGAGATCATGACCTGAGCCGAAGGCAGAGGCTTTAACCCACTGAGCCACCCAGGTGCCCCATTTTTTCACCTTTTAAGATGATTGCTTTTTCCTTCTATTAGTGTGATGGAAGACAGTTGAATCACTTCTGAATGTTACATCCACCTTGCATTTTCTGGGATAAAAATCATTTGGCCATGCTGTATTATACCATACACACACACACACACACACACACACACACACACACACACGTCTGGATTTTTAAGGATTTTCATGTCTATGATCATGGGAGGGACTGGTCAGTAATTTTTCTGTAATGTCTTTGGTTTTCCCATCAGGATCAAACTGAACTTAGGAGCTTAGGAAAAGTATCCTTCCCTTCTATGTTGTGAATGAGTCTGTGTAAAATTGTTATTATTTCTTTTCTAAATGTTTTATGGTGCCGGGAGCCAAGCCCCAGCAAAGACTAAACCGGCAGGGTTCCAGAAGGTGGGGACCACGTCGGCAATACGAAATGAGAGAGCCCTGAAGATTCTTTTCCGATCACCTGCCAGGCATCTCCGCCTTGCTGACTCTCAGTGTCTTTATTTATAGGCAACAAGCTAAAGATTCTCATGAAGAAAAATTTTTTTTACAGAGAGTGATTTTTGATTACACAGTGTCTTTGATAGAGAAAATAGTGCTTTGATCAGTGAAACATGTTTTTGCAGGTGCACCTATCTACAGTTCAGAGTTAACTCCTTAAACCAAACAAGGATATGTTATTCAATGAGGTTTTTTACAGTTTCTTACATTTGGTGCCTAGACGATAAAGGGTAGACTAATGATATGGTGTTTTTTAAGCAGGTCTTACAAGAAGGCAATTGAAAGGCTTAGATGAGTTGCGTACAAAGTTTTAGCTACATTACTAATACAGTGACCAAAAGTTAGTCTGTCTGGCATCAAGGAGAAAGATAACTTATTTTGCAAAGGTAAGAATGCTTGCTCAAGCCTGTTTTCCATGACTGGGTATAGAACTCTTTTATTTATGGATCCTATGTGTGCATGGTAATGTCCTTGTTAGTACAGTTCTATTTTTTATATTAAGCCCTTTATTTAACCATTTAAGAGCCCTGACAGTCTCCTCCACAGAGCTGCAGGATATCTAAGATTAAGCTATTTTTAGTGATGGTAAGTAGAAACAAAAGCATTTTGCTATATACCAGACAAGGTTTCTAATGTCAAGCATTCCCTACAAAGAATGGCAAACAAATGGGGTGGAGAGACTACTGCCCCACGCAAACTCCTCCCACTTTGTGGGAGGGTCAGTGTTCCGTGCCTTGCGAGAGCGAAATCACCTAATTGACCATGCAGGTTGCTCACGGCATTATGGAATTCAGCAGTGAAGCCATTTGAACCTGGTGTTTTCTTTGTAGAATTTGTTTCAATTCCAAATTCAATATCTTTAATAGATATGGGACTATTTTCAATTTCTCTTTCTTGTGTCATTTATAATGATTTGTCTTTCAGGCAATCTATTATTTCATATAAGTTCAATTATTGGCCTAAAGTTTTTCACAATATTTGCATATAATCCTTTTTAGTGTCTATTGTATGTGTAGTGATGTCCCTTAGTTTTACTTTCATTCCTGATATTGACAATTTAAAAAAATTCTTCATTGGTTTTGCTATCAATTATACTGATCTTTTCAAAAATCAACTTTTAATTTTATTGACTTTTGCCTCATTTTGCTCATTTTCTTTCTAGTTTCCAGGCTTTATAATTTCCTTTCTTATACTTTTGTTCAATTCGGTTTTGCTTTTCCAGTTCCTTTAAAGTGAGAAGCTTCTATTGTTGATTTTTTCCCTCTAGAATATAAGAATTTAAAGTTTTATGAATTGACCTTTAAAGACTTTTTCAGCTACATCCCATAGATTTAATAAGCTATATTTTCAATATAACTTGGTTCCAAGTATTAACTACTGTCTTAGGATTTCTTTTTGAACCCATCTCTTACGTATACTGGTATTGTCTACTTCTGTAATATGTAACTATTTAAAAAATATTTTTGTTTTTGACTTCTGATTTAATATCACTGTAGTCACAGAACATATTCAGAATGATTTTAACTGCTTTCCATTTATCGAGACTTATTTTATAGCCCGGCGTATAGAATATCTGGATCACTGTTTTTGTTTGTTTGGTTTTTTTTAAGATTTAATTTATTAATTTGGGGGGGAAAGAGACAACAGGAGCAGGAAGGACAGGCAAAGGGAAAAGCAGGCTCCCTGCTGAGCCAGGAGTCTGACATGGGGCTCAGTCCCAGGACCCAGAGATAATGACCTGAGCCCAAGGAAAACACTTAACCACCTGAGCCTGCTTCATGTGCAGGGTAATGTTTTATGTGCGAGAAGTATATTTTGCTGTTTGGGTATCAAGTATCCTATAAATGGCATTTAGGTCAAGCTGGTTGATAGTGTTCAAATTTTGTGTCTTGCTACTATGTTTTGTTTCCTTTTCAAGCAAATACTGCAAAAGGAACATCAAAATTTCCATGTAAAATTATGAATTTGTCTATTTCTCCTTTCCATACTGTCAGTTTTAATGAATGTATTTTGGAACTCTGTTGTTTAGGATTTTATATAGGTCTTCTGCAAAAATTGACATTTCATAAAATGGCCTTCTTTGTATCTGGCACTATTCCTTGACATGAAGGTTATTTTGCCAGAAGCTAATGTAGCTATTCCAGGTTCCAAGCATTACTGTGTGAAGTTTATCTTTCTTCTGCCCTTTCACTTGTAGTCATTCTGTATGTATGTATGATACTTATTTATTTACTGTATTTTTTGAACATATAATGGGTTTCATTAAGCAATTCATGAATTGGGCAGTATCCCATCTAACAAATAGAGAAAGCTGTATGGGTCTTTATATTTAAAGTGTGCTTTGTTTGTAATAGATAGCATATAGTGAGTCCCTGTGTTTTAGGGTCTATTTTCATGTAATTATGAATGTGGTTGTATTTAATCTACATTCTTGCTACTTGTTTCCCAGTTGTCTCATCTGTTCTTTGTTCCATTTTCTTACATTTCATGCTTTCTTTTGGACTAATTGTTTAATCATTTATTTATTAGCTATATTCCCTTGTTTTATTTATTCTTTTTATTGCTCTGGGACTTACTATATTCACCTTTATTTTTTCACTCTGTCTTTACTTAATATGGTATCATTTTTTATATAATGTAAGAACCTTTACACAACAAACTTTCATTTCCCTCCTCAGTCCTTGTGCTACTCTTAAAATATGTTTTATTTCGGGGTGCCTGGGTGGCTCAGTTGGTTAAGTGACTGCCTTCGGCTCAGGTCATGATCCCGGAGACCCGGGATCGAGTCCCACATCGGGCTCCCTGCTTGGTGGGAAGCCTGCTTCTCCCTCTCTCACTCCCCCTGCTTGCGTTCCTTCTCTGGCTGTGTTTCTTTCTGTCAAATAAATAAAATCTTAAAAAAAAAAAAAAAAGAAATGTATAAAATTTAAAAAAATATATGTTTTATTTCTATATACAGTATAAACCTCACAGTGTATTTTTATTTTTTATAGTTACCTTTTAAAGAAATAAAAACTGAGAATAAAAAGTTTTTCCACTATGCTACCCTTTATTCTTTTGTGTAAATCTGAGTTTTATCTGGTAAAATTATCTTTGGCCTAAGAAAACTGCCTTAGTAGGTCTTTATAGTTCAGGCTTGCTGGAGATGAATTTGCACAGCTTTTATTTATCTGAAAACTTCTTTATTTTACCTTCAGTTTCTGGGATATTTTCCCTGAGCATAGAATAACAGGTGATGGGTTTATTTTTCCTTTTGCAATTTAAGAATATTATTCCATTATCTTCTAGATTGCCTTATTTCTCATGAGAAGTCAGGGATTATATTTTTGTTCACCTTTCTGTAATATGTCTTTTTGACTGGTTACTTTTTTAAAGACTTATTCTTATTAATTAGAATAATTGATTCTATTCCTTTATAGTTTTTTAATCAAATTTGGAAGAATTTAACAATTATTTTTATGACAAGTATTCTGTACCTTCCTTTCACTTTGGAACTCAACTTGTGTGTTAG